>CABPRJ010001439.1:1105254-1143859 GCA_902439185.1 Cinara cedri
GGGGGAACGTAAAGAGGTGGGGCGGGTGGGTGGGCGATGGAAAGGGGTACGTCCCTACGCATTATTATTATTATTTATTATACTGTTTGAACCTCCGCTCCCTTCTCTCCACACACACACACAAATATATAACCATTGCGCCACTTTATAAGCGGTTCTTATAGAGCAGTTTTTGTGTGTGCGTGCGTATGAGTCAGTTGCAGTGTGCCTATAATATATTCTTGTAATATTGTTGTTATTATATTATATAGTGTATCATTCTGCAGGTTGTTGCGAAATAATTATAGCGAGCGAGGGCCGATTTTTTTTTTTTTTTTTATGTCCGTCACGGTTATTTTAAACAATACAAATTATACGACGATAAAAAAAAAAAAAAGGAAAAAAAAACATATATCGTTATGGGTATCGTTTTTATTTGTTTAGCCGACGGAAATAATATTGAGTATTTTTTAATTACAATGTAAGTATTAAAACTTCCGAAGAGGGATATAATGTTAAGCAATAAAGTGTACGGAAAAGTTAAAATTCTCATGTATATTATGTGGATGAGCAAATAAATACAAGGGTGTATGAACACGACTTATTGTTGAACCGAGAAATAGAACGAGTGATGATTAGTTATCACAAATATACTTATTAATAGAAATATAATCATAAAAATGATGGAAGGGATAAGAAGCCGGAAATAGCGAAACTTATAGTGTTTTAAACCGTACTGCATTTGCGTAGCCGTGTACACTTTTCTTCTAACTATCACCTGCCGTCGCTAGTGCGGTAAATAACGCAAATTCCTTATATATAATTTTATGGCGTTTTTCGGTTTCAAAAAACCCGCTAGTGAGGGCAAAATAAGGACTTCCACTCGTTGCTCCTGCAGTTTTCAGTTTTTCTCCATTCTACATCTATTACGATCTATGGATATAAATAAGGAGACTAATAAATCAAACACTGGTAAATCCTACTACCCATGCATAGTCAGCTAAAATCACCATTGTTAGGGACATGCTTAACGCTAGTATCTCTCAATATCGAAGGACTCGCAGCAGAGATAAATTACAACAATACGACGGTTACATTTTACATCATACCAGATACACTCCTTAAGTGTGATACCAATGACCCCGTGTTTTGAATACCCAAACCACCCCTCTAACTACGCCATTGAACATAATAATAATAAATTTATTATTCCGTCAAATAGACATTACAATGTAATAATATTAGCATAAGTTTAAACTTATCAATTGATGGATCACCTCAAAAGCCAATGGCTGTACTAGAGGTAAGAGTTCTATAGATTATTATATAGTTATATAGAAATTTTAACTGTAATAGAATTAGATAACAGATCACATTGATAAATTGATTAAAAAAAAGAAAAAGAAAAAAAGACTTACTAAAATAAAGTATTAATATAGTTTTCATAAATTGAAAAATTTTTGAAATAAGTTATATTTAAATCATGATCAAAACAAAATTGTATAAACTTGTATTTAGAACATTGCTGTCTAAAAACTGTTTTCGTTTTAGGAATAATTACATTAGCCTTTGATCTAAGTCGTGTGGAATAATTATGATTATTATGAAAATTGGAGCAACAATATCATAGTTAACATTATACATAAATAAACAAATATTTTTAAGGTACAAAGATTTTAGATTTAATTTATTTAATTTTCTATATAATTTAGAGGTTTGATACATGTGAGGTACGTTAAAAAATGAATTTGAGTAGTGAATTCAGTGTTACTTCGAGGTTGTAGAGATATGTTTGGTATGTACCTTCCCAAAAGGAAATACCATAAGATATAATTGATTGCACAAGTATGTTAATTTTTTAAGCTTTATAATTTAAGATATGTTTGAGCGGTTTAAAAATATAAAAAAAAAAATTAATTGTATTGTTAATATGGTCAATGTGAATAATATTCCACTTAAGATTTTCATTAATATAAATACCCAGATATTTCAATGAAGTTAGCCGATTTAGTATAACACAGTTACATATGAATGTTGGGTTGATGTTATTAAGGCAGCTATGCGAGTGAACGGCAATATTTCTACCTTCAGAAATATTTCTTATTTTTAAATTAATATATTTAGTTTTTTTCCGTGTTAATTGATAACGAATTATTGCCCATCCAATTATTTACTGTTGAAAAACTATTCTCTGTTGTATTTTATAAATTATTTATGTTATGATTTTTTACTGGGATAACTGTATCGTCAGCAAAGCAGATTAATTTTGCCTATGTAGAAATATTAAGAAGGCTATTGATATATATTATAAATAATAACGGTCCAAGTACGGTACCTTGTGGTACTGAGTAATTAATGTTAGCTAGGTCACTTAATTGATTATCTATTTTAACTCTATACGATCTTCCCTTTAAGTACGAGTTAATTGAGTTATAAACAATACCTCGAATACCACATAAGTACAATTTATTTAGTAAAATATCATGGTCTACTGAATCAAATGGTTTTTTTATGTCTAGAAAATTACCAAGTACATTGTGATTATCATTAATATTCTCATGAATAAATTTAGTACTATTATATAACACATCGTTAGTTGACATATTGTTCCTAAAGCCAAATTGGTTTTTGTGAAAAAATTTGTGAGAGAGAGAGAGAGAGAGAGAGAGAGAGAGAGAGAAAGAGACTAGTCTATTTTGATATTACATACGTGAAAAATGTGTATATTATATGACATTTGTTTTATTACAGCGTATTTTCATATACGCATTTTATAAAATTAAATTGAGTTCATATTTTTGAAGATCTCACGACGACGATGATGGCTGTTATTGATTCGTGTGTACCGGAGACTAGAAGATGCTAATTAATTAAAAGAAAAATATTCGCCCTAAAATAACAAAACGGGCACCAAAAACGTGTTTGTTCATTCTTTTTTGGTGAATGATGATGGATAATAAAAAAAGAATAGCAACAATTTTTTAGGAAATTTTACTAAAAAAACAATACTCGTATATTATTTTGAGTATGCGTTTTTTTGGCTACTGTGAATATTTTAGGTTATCATTTTAAAAATCTCAAATAACACAATTTTTTGAACTGAACCCTTTTGAAGTTTTGAAAGTTGGGTTAACCAATGTTTAAGAAACTTAACAAAATTAATTTTTTTTCTTGTTAGTTTAAAAAAAATTTTGAGAGTAAAGGGTAGACCAATTAAATGAAAAAATAAATAAATTCACTCAGTCCCACTGAGTGTGACATTACATTTATTCAGTTTAAACTCGTTTTTTCTTAACGATGAACAAACAAAATACGATTTAGTGATGAGCGGAGCTCATTTCTAGTCAGCTCATCAAAGTGGTTTTTTTTTCCGGTGTGTCCAAAATTCAAACTTCCCGCGTTATAATGGAGAAATCGGTAGTCTCTAAGGTTTAAGATTTTATCTGTTTATAATACGGTTCGATCGACTGTCCCGTACTTGAAAAGAGTTTTAGATAAATCACCTACTTCGACCAAAAAAAAAAAAAAAAAAAAAAAAATGGTCGTATCCAGGCGGTACCGGTCAAGTTCGTATCTTTATCGGACGCTAAAAAGATTTCGTCCAAAGCGAATTCTATTTAGAAAATTCGGACAATGTGAAATACGATCTTTATTTCGTAGCGGCCGTATAATTTATTATTTCACCCCCTACGTTGTAGGCCGTCCGCCGTTAGGCCCCTACGGGCCCCGGACTAGCGGCGTCTGCGACAATCGAATAATAATTAAAAAAAAACGGTATATTTATTTTTCTCCCGAAACGGCTTTCTTCTCAATCCGTCTAAAACGCTCTTCGGCCTCCGACTCGGCCGGTCTCTCTTCGAAATCGAGATTCGACAAACGTCGTACGCGAACCGTTCTCGAAAAAGTGTAAACATCCTATTCTCTCTACGCGGCAGCGGCGGTGCGTACAGGAAGACAGAGAGAGAGAGAGAGAGAGAGAGACAGAAAGGAAAGAGAGAGAGTGAGAAGGTGTGAGAACGAGTGGGGAGGGCGTAAGGGAGAGCGGAGTGGATTACAATAGTGCCGCGCTGTACACACCCAGACATAAGGTACCCGCCTTCGCCGCCGTACAGCTCGTATACATCTTACGATTATTATTATTATTATTATTTTACGAACACGTGCGTGCAGTGGCTAGGGCGCCGCGGGACCGTAATCGGGCAGTAAAAGCTCGGGTGACGACTATGGCGGCGGCGACGACAAGAGAGACGCGGGAGACGTTTCGCGAAAAACAGGGGTCGGTTGTACCGGCGCGGCGCGGGGGACCCAGGGTACGTTTTTAATGGTCCGGTCGTAAAAAAAAAAAAAAAGGAAAAAAAAAATGAAAAAAAAAAAGCCTATCCGTCACGTATATGTACACACGCACCACCGAGGCAAAAGCCCGTCTCCTCCGCCACTGCCGGCGCGCGGCTACTATTTTATATATTATATACGACGACGGTGGCAGTATATATACGCGCGCGCGCGCGCGCGCACACACACACACACACTGCTGCGGCAGTCGACGCCGCCGAACCGACTTCTCCTCCTTCTCCCCGTACTCCGCCGCCGCGTCATGCTTTTCGCCGATGCACATTTTGCACCGTTGCACCGACTGCGCGCGCGTGTGTTTGTGTGTACGCATACACGTACGTCATGTTTATATTGTAAGGTATAAATAAATACCGGCGGCGGCAGGGAACTTACGTAATAAAATTTATATTGTCGAAGACGTCCGCGATTTTATCGCTCAGAATTTAAACTGGTCGGCTTGGTAACCTATACCGGTGTAATAATAATAATACCGCCGCTGCGTACGCGTATGTATATACATTGCCGACGCCGCGCGGCCCTATAATATAATACACCTTTGTATATGACAAACACACACACACACACACACACACACACACAAACACACACACACAAACACACGCACACACGCACGCACACACACACGCACACACACGCACACCGGGTATAGCGTGCCGGGCGCGTTTATAAACAATAAAGACCGAGAGAGAAACCGCGGCGGCGAGGTGTGCGCGTTTTCCGCGAGTAGCCCGCGACGACGACGCGCCGTTATCGTTATCAGTGTTATTGTACCACGCGTACCCTTCCGTCGGCGAGGCTATAAAACCCGAGTAGTTTGCCCGCGAGAAACGTTACGCCGCCGCGGCCGTCATCGCTGCACCGGTGCAGCACCGGGGGGGGGAGGGCCGCGGACGTTGCGCGCCTGTTAATACTGGCTGTGCGCCGACCGCGCCGCCGCGCCCGGCCGGCACGCTCGACGCGGCCGACGTTGCGTCCGCGCGACGAACGGACGCCCGCGAGGACCCGCGAAACCGTGCGCGCGCTATTGTCCGTTTTCCATTTCCGTCCGGAAACACTCGCAGGCATCGAATGGACGGGCTATCCGTGTCCTGTCGGTGTTCCGAGAGGGACCGGGTACTGTTACTCCGAACTTCACGAATCTACGCGTTTTATCTGTACGATAATAATGGCGAACGACGTGAATCGCGTCTGTTCGCCGCACCTCCGGGGTGGAGTGGGGACATCGCCTCACTAACAATAATATTGTCATAAGAGTGGCCTATCCGTTTCTCTTTAATATTTACGAAAACGCCGAGCGTCGTTTATAAGATTCCGGACGGAACGTGTCGCTTTTACGATTTTTTTTTTTTTGTCACGTTTCGGATCTAATCGGGACATTTGAGAGCAGGTTCGTTTTTTACCGGTTATCGTATTCATTAGGAAAAACCGGACACGTATTTACAGATTTCGTTATTTTTAATTGTTTCGATACCGGGGATCTTGTACCGAATTTCTAGTGTCGCGTCTTTTTGGATAGTCAATTTTATCTAGTTGGTGTAGCAATGTAGTTATCTTTTAAATTTCTTTGTAGTTTTCTTAACGCTTTGGAAAAAAACGTTGGAAAAACGGGGAACTTTACGGCATTAACGGTTTCATTATTATTTTCGATTTTGTTTTGTTTTTTTTTTTTGTTACAATTTGGGAAAAAATAATCAATGAGACCTGACGTTTTTACAGAATAATTATATTATTGCTTTTTATGACGTGTTAACATTTCTAAACCATTTTGGAGATTTTCGAGCTATTTATAGACATTTGACATTTTCGAGTTTGATTAGTTTTTATTTGGTACGTATTTTAAATACAATTTTTATTTTCCGTAGCAATTTAACTCGAACTATTGTTGATTTCTGTTGGGAAAAAAAACCACTTTAATTAGCATAATAATAAGGTATAAATCCCACACCTTCATCCTGACTTCCGGATTTTTTCATTACCTAATGTAATATAACATTTCACACGCCTGCTAGTGTACAACTCAGCAGGAGATTTTTTTTTTTTTTTTGATCGTGAAGTAATTTAACTTTTTTGAAATTACACTTTTTTTGGATTTGGATTTTTTTCCCGAGACCATAAGAAATAAATGCGTATTTCTGTTGGTTATATATGTATAAATATGTATCCGTGTGTTCACGTAGTGAAGTATGTAACGCGTTCCCGAAGGGGCAAAGTGTTACGCGTACTGCGCCGCAGTCGAATGACCACTGTGCGCCTTCGATTCGTCCCCGGGCGTCCGGACGCACGGGAAACCATCGGCGCCGACGTTAAAATTAGTTTCCTTTTTTGTCGAAAACCTACTCGGTGACGATAACGGTTATTTTTTGTTTTTTTTTTTTTTTATTTTCTGTTTTCATTCACACGGTCGTTTTCCCCCGACGGTTTTCCCGGGGACTTCGTTAAAAGTTTTCTCCCTTTCACCTCTGTCCGTCTCGCGGCCGCACGGTTGACGCGCGAAGAGCGCCGCGCGCCGCAAAGAGGGGACGTTGATGATAAATAAAGCGCACCGCCGCGCCGCGCGACCGTCTGGCTGTCGGCCGACGGATTTCCCTTATGGGAACGGGGTCGGTATGCACGCTGATTTTTATGTCTACGCAATATTATAATATCAACTCGCGTGTCGCGTAGATGTCTGCCGAGATTCCGAATTAACGAGTTGTACAACATAATCATAATAATAATAATAATAATAATAAAATAGCAGGCTGTAGACGTGTAACACAGCGGTCGTCGCATATTATTATATTATGGTGTTTTCTCTCGTTTTAACGAATTCGATTCGATTAATACACGCAGGAATACTCGACGTGATTACACGTGTAAAACAAACGCAGACACCCGTGCAGCGTGTATACGTCATGCTATATAATATTTTTAAACTTTATACGGTCACTTACAATGCGTAAAAGAAAAAAAAGCCGGCCTAAATAATCACCGGGGGAAAAAAAAAAACCAATTAACGGGATTGGCGACTTTACAGCACATTTTTAGATCGGCGTAGACCTAAAGTCCTGATAGAACTGTACGAATCGTGACGGATTTCAATTTTAAAAATCGATTAGCTACTTAGGTATATTTCTTTAGGTTTTTTCATCGGGACAATAATATGTTGGAAACGTGATTTTTTTCATTGGAAAACAAATTTGATCGTAATTTTGAAAAGAGTTCAAAAATGTACTTAGAACATTTCGCCTTTTATTTATGATAAAAAAAAAAAAAATTAATTTAATTTTAAAAAAAATATTTCAAACGAATCCCAGTTAAGAAACTAATGGAATCATAATACGTTTTTAAATTTGAAATCCATCAAACGTAATCCTACAGTTTTTCCTGCCTTTTCGATCTAAAACTTCATATTTATCGGTAAAAACGGTCATACTCCTTCTTCTTTAACAGGTTTCGGCCAGTAGATTAATCGAAAAGACTAATCAATGAGGCGATTATCGAAATGTAATAATTAATTTTCAAATTTTAAAAATTTGGAGATCATTTGTATAACCGTCACCAATCCCTTTATCAAGCGAGCTCCACTCACTGTGAATCGTATTTCGTTCGCAGCGATTTATTTATTATTTGCTAAGAAAAACCGAGTGCACTAGTATGCATGAGCTACAGTGTAACGGATTTGAAGAAAGTGGAGTGGTGTCGATAGCGGGGCCCCTTGGATTTTTTAATACAATTTTTATCTATTCGAATAATATACGTTTAAACGTTAAAGAATTGTGTACCCCATCTATCCCATGCAATTTTCATTCAGTATCTATGATACCAGTTCGTCTCCGACCCTTAAATCAACTTGAGATTTTTTTTTTTTTAAATTATGAATATTATTAAAAATATAAAAACTATATAATATTTATATTGCTACAGGCTATTATTGCTGTCCGACGCTGTTGGCGTTGTTACCGAGTACCTGTGTTGTTGCACAAGTTTTTAGTTTTTATAACTTAATAAAATATTTTAACGAAATGACATAATCTATAGAGTACTACGAATCGTGATAGTAATATTATGTAATAATGTTTTTCTCTTCGTTGAGTTAGTCGACGGGTTTTCTTTGTAGTGATTTCTATTTGATTTTGTTTTGAAATATGAAAACACCTTTTTTCTATGGACAAATTTTCTACCGGCACCTGCCTAACATAACCGTACTTTAGGGAGATCATTTTTTGATTTCCCCAATGTTTGTCCCAGCAAATGTGAAAAACCGGGAAAAAACATGGGAAAAACGGGAAAATCCGTGGAATATTAAACAAATATTATTAAAGCAAATGTATAACGCTTATTTAATTATTTTACCACAGTATGACATATATATTGTTGGGATAGCATCACTATCAACTGCATTCCGCTCAGAATCGTTTTTTCGTTAGCAACGGTTAATCGTTGCTAACAGATATACGTTAAATTACCTAATAACAGTGGCTGCACCCGTCCCCATCATACTGGGGCGCCTTGTTTTTAACCTTTTCGTTTACATTTAAATAAATACCGAGTAAATAATACACTCACGGACGCAATGTAAATTCGTATACGGTTGCCTACACTGACTGCGACACCGCTGCGGCACAGCGGAACGTGAGTTATTTACGTGAAAATTAGCCAAGACGTTTATAAAACAACGCGCAGTCTTTTAGGCGTTTCAATTATTCGACAAAAAGGGTCGTGATGATTATTGTGAGTACGGCTTAATAGATATTATATTTCAAGTGTCCTTTTATTTTATTTTTCGTGCGTACACCTAATTCAATTATTCGAACGTCTTGAAGTTACCTCGTTATTTAACTCCTAACCATAATTATAATATTATGAATTGCACGTTATCGCATCGTTGTAATATTATCGAGTATTGGAAATGTAGTACGTACAATTAACAAAAAACTTCAAAGAACGTCCAATAATTTAAGTATTTAGTAACTGGTTTACGCGGGTTAAAAATACTCATCTGGCTATAAATCTAGTTTAAGAACCAAATTTTCACCGTAAAAAAAGAACTTTCACTGTACAGCGTTGGTTTTAGTTTTTCAATAACACAAATAAAAAAAAAAAGACGGACACACTTCGCAAGATGGACGGGCCATTGTTATAGATGAGAAGTTTGGAAGGTAGATGGAAAACTGAATGTTGGTATATCTGTATGCAACGATTAACCGTTGCTAACGAAAGACGATTCTGAGCGGAGTTCGATTAATAATGATGCTTTATCAAAAATATATGTGCATAATATTTTTTTACTTTATTATTTTATTATTTAATAATATTTGTTTAATGTTGTTCCAATTTTCCCATTTTTCGTCCGGATTTTCTCATCTGTCAGGAAAATCAAAAAATGACCCTTTCAAAATACCAATCTAATCAGATTTCCTCTCAGAAAAAGTACTATAATTGAAAATTGGAGCAAAATTTTTGGTAGAAAAGTTGTTTACAGAAAAAAAAGTAAACATCATTGTAAATCCAACACATTTCTCGCTCTGCTTGAAATCTAAAATAATACTAATGTACCAAAATTTCAAGTTTTTTATACACGAATCAATATTTTCTTAGTAATTATATCAAAAAACTAAATGTTAAACTAATGTTTCCCAGTGCATGTTCTCTTTATTTTATGATGCAAATTTAATTTCTTAATTAAGTCTATAATAGCCCGAGTATTTAGTTTTTTTCTCACGCGACAACGTTTTTCCGTAATTTTTCTTCGTATCGTGATTACACAATAATTAATATTTGCGACAATAACATGGGGCTGCTTGTAAATGTAATTAAAGTGAGTATAAATATATTTGAATTGAGCAAATTGCCTATAGGCAACTCCTTAAATACGGGCCGTAACACGGCTTCTTAAAAATATTTATTAAAAAAAAAATTAAGTCATTAAAAATCTTAACTAGACGGCTAAGTGCCGAAATAAGCATTTAAAAAAGCAAAAATTAATTTAATAAAAACCATTTTTTATTTAATTATTATTTTTTTTTTTTATGAAAACTATATAAATAAGCATAAAAAAAAGATATTTTAAAACGATACATTTAAACTCATTGTATTACCTGCACATTTTTTATAGTACTTTTCTATAGATTTAATGTCAAACCAAAAAAATAATAAAGTGCCATAAATTTAAAACCTTGTAGGTTCTTACGATTTGTGTCATCGGCTCATCTATTTTATAATAATGTCGTTTGGGTAAAAAGTTTCAATATAAATTGCCCACATTAAATTTCACAAGATTTGTATACACGATCGCATATAGCTTTTGCGAGCCTTTACTGTTGCCTGACAGTGTACCAATAGCTTTGCAGATTTGTAAGATCCATCCATTTTTTACTTCCTGGGAACTTTATCGGAGATATATATACATATATCTTTTAATCTCGTATTTATAATAGAAATTATGTGCAATGCCATTCACTATTTCTAATTTCATGCATGGTTTGTTTTATGTTTCTTAGCCAAAACGGCAACACTAAGTTTCTGACTTATCGGCCTAATTCACTTTGTTTTTACACTGTCTTTTCCCCGTTCTAATGTCATGGACCGATTTTTGTTACACCGTGTGATCCATTTAAGTAAATACACTCATTATCTCGGAAAATATTAACTTTTTTGGGGGGATTTTTTTTCTAGAAAATTTAATAAACATACGGCTCCCTAATTTTATATCTATGTTATTTTTCGTCGCCCTTATTTTCCGGGGTAAAACCACTATACCCACTTTTGATTTTCAAACGGCAACCAATATTAAAAACTCCATAAACAGATTATAGAGTATATTAGTTAAGATGAATATTAATGTTGACATTTTTTATTTCCGTCATACCGTCGACGAGATATTCCACTTTTAAGATTAGGTTGGAGGAGAGTAGTGGTGCGTTATTAACGCGCCGCGCGCCGTACCACCACACAAATGATAATGAGTGTATACCTACTTAAATGAATCACCTTGTATACTTAGAACCCATATTGACACGATGCGGTTTAACGAATGGACTAATCTACCTCTTAATTTTGCTACGCGGTGTGAGAATATTACTCTCCAAGCGTTATTGATTCTGTTATATAAAAATTAGTAGGAAACAATTTCATATTTCTTACGCTTAAGAATAGGACATATTCTGGTCTCGTTTAATTCCTACAAGCAATCAATCAACGACTCTCCTCTATGCACTTTCCATACTACCGAATCAATTCTTGCTTCACAATTAACCCCCGTTATCGTATTAACCATTTCGTTCATTAATCAGACTGTTTTTTTTTTTTTTTGTCTTTTTTTTTCAATTGATTTTGAAATTATCGATTCACTACCTGAAAATCAATCGTTGTAACTAATTACTTTTTACAAAGTTTCGATAAATCAAAAATCGCAGGGCTTAAAAATTTCGGCCGTCTTCAGTCAACGGATTGCGGTCGGTCGGTCGATCGCCCACTAGTCGATCGAAAATTAATTAAACTTTTGGCTACTGATCTCCCAAGTCCTGGCACAAAATATTAATACTTGCAAAATCGTTAAACTAATTGATTAATTCATCAGTTAATATTACCAAAAAATGTTTAACTGAACTACGTTCAGAATCATTGTTCGTTTGCAACGGTTTGTTGTTGCGTTTAAGATTTAAACTGAATTGCTAAATTTGTAATTATTTAAATTAATATTCCGATGCAAATGCGTTGAAATTTTACGGATATTATATTTCCTATTCGTGCGTTTTATCGAAACTTTAAATAATATATACTATACTCTATATAGGTCAAAATGGAATATATTTTATGAAAATAAACATTTTCGGAAATATTTTTCGTTTGACAACAGGAAATTAACAAAAAAATAAATAAAAATCGGTCTGGAAACATGAGCGAATTGTACGCAAAATGTTATAAAAAATAATTTCGACAAAATCTCGCGGAATTAAATTGTTGACGACTCCGCGAGTAACGGAACCGCTTCCTCTCGATTTATTTTTTGTTTCTCGTGATTATTATGAGTATCGAACTGAGGATTCTGAATAATTACTTATACGGTGTATATCTAGAGTTTAATTAAATACCTATCTAAAAACTCTATCGGAATACGTAAACTTTTTGCTAACGGGGTTTTTTTTTTTTTTTTTTTTTTTTATGGGTAAATACCCAAAAAAGTGTTTCCCATAAAAAAAATATATACCGTGGTAAAATTATAATACAAATAATTAGGTTTCGCGGGGTGAATTCAAAAGTGCATATATTATGTATATATATATACACACATATATTAGAAAACTTTATTGATCGTCTCGCCAGTGACGCAAACGGGATTAATTTAAACTTAAAAGTGGTATATCCCGTGAACGGATAGACGGAAATTGAAAATTTCAACGCCAAAATGGATTTAAACTATAATTCCGTGTTTACTCGCGGTCTGGTCTTTTTAATTTCCATAAATTTGTCACTTTTTGATGAAAGAATAAAGATAATAGAATAGCGGGTATTGGTTGCAGGTCATAGACAAGGGTTCGGAAAATAAGGCCAGCGTAACATTTTAGAACGAATGTGTTTAAACAATTTTTTCCGTCCAAGGCATTTTTCGAAAAAAAAAAAAATAATAATTAGTATTACGTGGATAATTTGACTGTAACATGAAATTTCGGACTCTGCATAATACATACGTTAATCTTTTTAAATATAATTCGTAATCGTCAGTTCCGCGTCTGACCCATCATCGGCGGGTCCGTTGAACCGTATACCCGCCGGCCCGACCTAGCCCCCGACCGTAATTAATTATTATAATATTAATTCGTCCTTTATCTGTGTACGGCCTTTGGTGAACCCGCGAGCATTTACATATTATTTTACATTTGCTGCACTTGGAAACTCGTGCACTTAACAAACCTAACAAACCTATATAAATATAGGTGGGTAATATATCGACTATGTCTAAAACACCGTCGTGTCGTCGATAACAGTCCCGTTTCGATTTGGTATAATAGGTAGGTGTATAAACGAACACGGTCTCTAGAATCTAATTTCGAGTGTTGCGCGAATATAATTATTTCGTCTTTAATTATAATAATATATTCAATAAATAGTATGTTAATTTACGCGCAGGTTTTTGTTCGGTTATAATTTATAGGTTAGGTTATTGTAGATTCGTAATATTACAAAATACTAGGACGACATTTAGTTAAGAATTTTTCTATTTGCGTACGAGTTTACGTTAAAAACGTGTAATTCTCATATTGAATGCCGTTTTGTGCGGCGTGTACACGAATACTGTTTCCGTGGGTGTGCATTACGATTGCGTATACCGCAGAGGGCGGCTAAACGGGGTACAATCATTTCTTCCCCTCTGAATTTGACAGTGTTAAAGCAAAAAAACAAAAAAAAAAACAAAATAATAATAAAAACATATAACCTATTCGGCGTTAAAAACTTATCACACTAATAGTATAATTGTACATATTTCGCGCTATATACCTATATATATATATATATACATATTTTGTATACGTACACTACAACAGCTAATAACCGAGTTCGGACAATCGTACTTTACAATAATTAATGCGGACGGCTTTGCGCGGATATATTTTGCTCGCGTTATTAAATACGATTTTCATTTGACGTGTTTGGCCGTGGTTTACAAATACAATTATAACGCATGTACGAACGGTGGCGAATCGACGTGTTTCGGTTGTGAACTGTGCATCGTTCCCATTAGTTACACGCCAATAACGAAGCGCCGAAATCTCGCGACAAGAAAATGTTCAGCCGACGGTGATTTTTGTCGCCGGATTTCCGCGATAGCCACTGCAGCGCACTTAGCCCGGTGCTTGCGGCGCTCCGTAAAGCGATAACCGTGAGTTAACCGACGGGGTCCGGCCGGTTTGCGGTGAATTTAACCGTTTACCAGCGAGCGCTAACCGGACATTGTAAGAACGGGCCTCAGTACTCCGCTCAGGTAATATAACTGATTGTGAATCCGTGTCCGTGACGGCCGTGTCACCTGCGTATCATTGAATTGCAATGATATTTGTACATTCAGCTATCCCTCCTTCCACACATCCATTAAAAAAAAAAAAATCTTCAATACGAAACTGTAGCATATAGACTGGTTATGCAAAAAAGAGACAATAATCAGTGATAACCGTCTCTCGGACTTCCGTGACGTCAACTATAGAGGGGGTCGATAATTTGTTCTCAAACGGGTTCGACTCCACCCTTCCAGATATAACCACCACTACACATTATATGTGTTTAGGTTTGGATGGATGATTGTATCGTACAATAATTGGTTAATAATATTCAATTAAGAGGACGTCTGCACACGTGCGTATTGCAGTATATTATAAATACGATATTGACTTATCGCGAACCGCGCGTCCAGACGCATAATGGAATATTATAAGTAGATTCTAATTAAAATAACACCGCGAGCGGTTTTGTTCACAACGTTTGTATTTTACTGCGGTTTCTGACAATTAAATAACAATGAAAATAAAAAAAAAAAAAAATGGCGCACAGAGCCTAACCTAACTGTGTACCATCCTAACGACGAATTTTCTATCGGACAAAAGTACCTAAAATATTTACCAAAAAAAAAAAAAAAAACCATATGTCATATTTGCAATGTTCGATAATAATTTGAATTTTGAACGAATCGATTATCATATATATATATTCTGCACATAATCAGCTGTAAATATAAAACGAACACGTTCGTTAAAACAATACGGTAAATAAATACGTGTTTAGAATTGCAAAAATAAACACACTAGTATGAAAAAAAACACCCGTGAGCAGTAGAGAGCTTCGTCACCAGAATCGAATTTTCCCCCGGCAAACTTGCAGTTGTCGTTCCGATTTTTCATTTATTTTTATTTTCCACCGTGGTTATGAATTTACCAGAATTTTATTGTATTTTTTACAATTGTATTTTGGTTTTATTCAATTCGTTCGATATCCGTTGACCATGTCCACCAATATTCCTGCCTGTATGACAGTCTACTACCACTAATCTCTTACGGACATAAAACGTATCCTGTTACCTTACCTGTCGGTAGTACCGATAAGGAATCGACTAAAAACAGCGTCATCAAAATAGGTAAAATAGTTGTCGAGATTTTCGCCAACATACAAACAGATGGCGGGTGGAAAGTTCTAACTTTTTGGAATCACATGATCGACAAAGTTTCTATATTAGTATTTAGAGATTGTAACCCAGTTACTAACTTTGATGAATCTATACGGACATTTAAAACCCGTGTGTGAAACTTGAAAGTTGAGACCATCAAAAGGATCATCCTCGATACTGACATCAAACATACACAAAATTGCATCCCCGGCGCCTTAGGTTTATTGGGGAGGAAGGATTGTAGGAGTTTACTCTATAAGAAGATATACATTAAACACAGGTAAATATAACAGACATATACAGTGCAATAGTCATTATTTTCAGGAAAAATTTGACAAAAATAGACGGCAATACATTTTTTTTTTTTTTTTTTGTCATAAAGCTATTATTTTCCTCAAAACGATCGACAAGTGTATAAAAGTAACATTAATATAATTAATATAATATTTATTTTGTTTTTTTTTAATCACGACTCGTTTGTAGTCATCATCCTAAATTACACTTCCGGTTAATAATTAATTAGGTAGGTGTTGTATATTTTTTGAAACAACAGTTCAACCTTCTCATCCGCACGTGAGCTCATAATATAATCTAAAAGTTAAAATTATTGCGGTGAATGAAATGGTTATTTTTTTTATTTTTTTTTTATCGAATTATAGCGTTCCTCAACATCATACCCGGATAATTTTCATCTGAACATTCAGTGTACTTTTTTTTCATAAACATTCTGTAAATATTTAACGAAAGTTCCTCTATAGGGTTATGTACAAAAATAATTTAACAAAAGTACTGACGTCCTACACGTGTGTTCGCCGTATTGTAAAATATAATGGCATAAATGCATAGTGCGTGGGTATATTATGTATTAAGAAGTTATACGAAAATAACAACGTACGTAACTGTTATTTCTTATAAATGTATAAGTGGGTATGATAATAATAACCAAAAATGTCTAACGAGAGTTCTAATATCTTTACGGGTGTGATAAAAAACAAGCGGTTTTGTCCTGGCTAACTGACAGAGAATCGATGTAGAGCCTAAACTATCGATGGTAGAAACTTGAAGTTTTAACGGTAGAGTACTTATGATACCGTAGTCATCTGCAAAGGAAAGATTTTTGAAAATTCCACTCCTATTAAGGGATAAATAGGGGATGGAAAATATGTCATCACTTTTTAGACGGAATTCCAAAAATTAGTATTTGGTCTATGTTAAAAATTAAAAAACACGCGTAACAGGATTTTTGAAAATTTACTCTCAAAAGTGTAAAATAGAGGATGAAAAGTTATCCTTAATTTTTTTTTTTTTAATGTATTACTTCTAAATGGGCTAACTCAGAGTGATTATACTGATAGAGTACTATAGAATTAAGTACTACCGATCATTTTCCTAAGTCAACCCTCCAACCACTATTGACTGAAAAAAACCTATCCCCGAAAACTAAAACTCTAACTATTATTATAACTCAACGTACGGATAACGGTTCTCTGTGAAGCGTAATATGCGTAAATAGCGTTGGAAGCGACAAACCCACAACATCCAATTTTTTTTAAATTTACAACATTCCTTGAAGATTGAAAACAGATGTCGAGTCAAATTATACACCTGTCATGGTAAAATAAGATTCGCATAAGAAAACGACGGGCGATTTTGGACACAAATATTGCAGTGCAAATTCGGAGGTGAGAAAAAATGATTTGAGGACCGAAATAAGGTATTTCCGGGAAGGTTAATGGGAAGCTCCGGGCAACCGTTAATTAAACTGTGGAAGGATTCTCTGAAAGGTCGAAAAGCTTCGCGATTGGAAGCTTCCGGTACGCACTAATGCGGAACAAAATAGGAGCCTACACACATACACACACACACACACACACACACACACACACACACACACACACACAAACTAAACCGTACAGTTATGTAACAGTGACTGCATACGAATTCGTGGATAAAGTATCGTGGGTAGTGCAGCTATATTTGTTTTTATAATAAAACATATAAATCCGTGAAAAAAAAGTGGCCGGGCGTACTAGTATAAATATTAAATATGTTACAAAGGTAATCGAATTATAGAAACGTCGGTTTTCTATTTCCGTTAGTTATTTTAACTAGAAAATAACTTTTATATACATCGGAGAAAAAAAATCAATTTGTTCTCCTTTATAATATAACTTAATTATTCTACACTCTAAAACTTGACCTTTGTAAAAATAAAAAACAAACCCGATATAATATTTACAAGACGTGCTCGGTTAAATAATGGTCATACATAATTCGTATATATATATAATATAGGTAACAATATTAGAAAACAGATATTATATGCAGATGATTAAAAAGTAAAAAAAAAAAAATCAACGATGTGTGCAGCGGAAAAGAGCTCTTGTCGTGTAATCCATTACTATTGTTATAAATTTATATTATAGATACGTTAACTTCTCTAATCATTTGGTCAAAGTTCTAAACTTTTATAACCTACTATCGTTTAAAGTTTATTATAATAAGGAACATAGGATTTAAACATTTAAAATAAGATCTTAAACGATTCTGTACAACAATCGACGGAAAAAACAGAAATGAAATTTACTTAAAATCCTCCGATAAAATCGCCACAGTACGATTTCCAATTGTAAACTTAAAACGCATAAACAGTAAATCAAATAGGTTGTTAGTGTTACGCATGTCGACATTTCTAGAATAATAATCTTTATTTGAATCTTTGATTGAAAGGATAAAGTGGAGGGGAGGGTGGTCGCTATTTAAAAATCCAAAGCGGATAACCGTTGCAGGTATGAGAAGAGCGTAGGCGTAAAAAATTTAAAACGGTATTGAAATAAAACTTAAACAATTCCGTATAGATTAAAAAAAAATAACAATAAAATAGAAATCGAATTCACTTAAAATCCCCCGAGAAAATTGCCGGTTCGTGATAAAAGAATCGCACTATCTAAATAATATATATTTAATGTTTATTGTAAATCCAAAGTTTATCCGCAATTGGTGTGCGCCGATAGGGTTCAAAAACATTATAAAAGATTACAATAAAATACATAATAAATCGCACCTATTGTAAGTGCGTGCTGTTTTTTTGTCATTTACTTTTTATTGAACATCATTCTGTTCTCGACTAATGATCAAAACGGCCGTAATATTATTAAAAAAAAAAAAAAAAATACGGCGAAGAATCAAAATAATAATATCTCGGGAGGCATTATACCCGTATGTATACCAACAGTGCCCTAACCCAACCTGTACAACGTTAAATTTTCACCGATATTCGTTTAACGGCGAGGTGCTCTCGTATTATGTATGCATGTGCCTGTACATAAATACAATAATAATAATAATATGCATACTGGTTTTCAGACATTGATGGATGCGAAGAATCAAACGGATAATTTATTATGCGGAAAATTACCATATTCCGGACACGAAAATTGACTATTACGCATTGTACACAGTGTGTATACATTGTATATTGTATATCCATGTATATTACTATACACATATTATTTACGTGAGTGTACGATTTTTGAAGTAACGCCGAAACCGGTTAACTACGACGACGACGACGACGACGACGACGACGACTACGACAAGAAATGTATACAATAATGATATGCAACGATATTTTTTTTTTTTTTGTTTTTTTTATCAAATAAAATTGATAGTTTCTGACAACGGCCGCCGAGAATGTCGAAAATAATATACTGAAAAATACCTATAGTATGTATATATATATAAAAAAAAAAAAAAAAACTGAGGCAAAGTATCGTTGTAAATATGGTATATTTACCGACTTTTATACAAAAATATATTACGCGTTATTACACACGCTATTTCGGAATATATAATTATCAATAATTATTATTATATATTTCGAAATTTGTTTGGGTTTTTTACCCGGTATATTTCAAACGTTTTATAACCGCTTTATCTAAACTATATAATATAACTATAGAGACCAACGGATTTTCGATCCGGCGTAGTTTTCATAAACCGTTTGTAAGAGGCCCCTGCACGCGACCCGTTTTGTTTTTTCGCTAGGTATCAAACGCACGCTTTACAGTGAAAAAATCCGATGCCCCGAAACTCTATCACGCAGATAGTGCGTCCGGTCTCGGTATTTTCGTTTTTTTTACTCTCGGAAAGGAGAAAACTTCTCGCGGGACACATTGTGTTTGGATTTTGAGAATTACACTGCTTAACCATCATTTTATTATGATTACAATTTGACCAATTCAACCATTTAACACAATTTTTTCGAGATTTTCAATGTTTTGTTACACAATGGAAATTCGAAATCTCGCAGATAATTTTTCTCTTTCGAGCAGACAAACAGCAATTATCCTAATTGGATCACTCTACGATGCATGGAATTTTTTTTTTGTAAACCATGTTTTGATCAAAAAATCTGATCGAGTACTACGCAGACCCTTTAGTATAACAAACGGACCGGATTGGTACGCTCCACGGATAAAATTGTTAGACCTAATAGAAATGGTTGAAAATTGAATAGGTGGTTCATTATAAAATGTATTTAGTGGTTGAAAAAAGGAATTGAGCGTAATGTAGATTTTTTTTTTTAGAATAATTTTACTATCAAATTTCGACAAAAATCGTAAATATTCAGAATCGTTTTTCGTTAGCAATGATTAATCGTTGCGTATCGAGATACACATTAAATTCCCCTCATTATGCTACATTCCCAACTTCTCACCTACAAGAGTGGCCCACCTGTTGTGCGAATAATTATGTTCGTCTTTTTAAAAATATTTTTTACCAGTACAATAATGTTAAATTATTCACGGTAGTAAGTATGCTACTTGAATATCTACTGTTAAACGTAACGAATTATTTTCGAGGTCACAATAATTTTGCTGTAGCTAAAAAATCTGAACGATTAATAATATTATTATACTCTCGTATTGTACAATACGATAAAAAAATATTACATAAACAATTTGAATAATTGTTTTTTTTTTTTTTCGCGATACGATAATATAGAATAATTATTATTATAACAACCCGAACAATATTCAATCGCTAACCAATTTGCAACGGCTACATTGTGATGATCCCGACATTGTCTGGCAGTGCCAACAGTCTGCAAATGATATTATGGTCAAAGATTAATCTCTTTATTGTTGAACACGAATTTAAAACGTTTTTGTTCGTTTTCGAATTAGTTCTCTTTAATAATTTTAGATTTCGAGCGTAACGTGGGAGCTATAGGTTTTACTAAGATGTTTATTTTCTCTTTCTTTTTTTCTTTTAGTCTGTGGACACGTTTTTTCCTAGTGAACTTGCTCCGAGTTTTACATGTAGCACCTTTTCTCAAAGCTCAAACTGTCTAGATTGACAATTTTTTGATTTTCGACGATTTTTTTTTTCTATAAGCGTTTTGAAATCAAATTCAAACGGTATCGCAAAAAAAATTACAGCACATTAAATTATGTATTATTGAACTGCGTTCGGATTGTCTTTCGTCAAGCAATGGTTTTCCGTTGCTTACAGATATAATAGTTTCCAACTTCTCACTTACAACAGTGACCGCTCCCATTCCCAGTATTAGCTCTTTTTTACTAATTATGTTTCTATAACGTAGTAGTTTATTACGATTTCGTTTTATTATTAGTGTAAAGGCACAGTACCGTTTTAGGATTTTGTAACAAAGGAAGGAGATTTTTAATTTTGAAATATTGTATGATATGTTAGACTTAAAACAAACAAAAAAAAAAAAATCTAATTTTAAATACATATATTTTTTGTAAGCAATTTAAAATTCGATTAATCAATAACCATTGAAATGTTTTAGTAATTATTATGATTAATTAGTTTATTTTGTACTATTCTCAGAATATAACGAGAAGAAGAATCTCCTTTATATCAATGTGGTTTGGATAGGTTTCGTTTTTAACAAGGGAACGTACCTGCAGTTGTTCAAGTTTTTTTTTTTTTTATTTATTTACATGCGGTACCAACTCATTTTTGATATTTTTCGACTAAAAATCAAAGAAATTGGACTTTAATAAATAGGTATACTTATTAATAATAGCTTCTAAAATAAATGTCAAGGGGGGAGATTTGTCTCCCCGATATCCCCCACACAAATATACCACTGTGAATGCGCACTAGTTCAATACGCAATAATAGTTTTCCTAAATTAATGCGCGTTATTAGTGTCGCGGATTTATAATATTAATATGCGTTTCAAATATGATTAAAACGATACTTCTATGATTTGATATTCAATCCCTGCTGAAAAACTACAATCCAATTACCGTTTAGGGGTAGTATTTCATAATTCATATACCAGATATTGTACGTGTTTAATCGATTTGACAGTGTACGAAATTTTAAAATGCATTACATCCGCGTTTCCTTTAGGAATGACTATACGTTTAAACGTAAATTAAGTCAATGTGCACTAATGTCTGTCGCGTGTAAACGTGATAAATACAATTTCAAAAATATTTTAATAACCAGATTTGTAATGTTTGCAGCCCGAAATCGAACAGTGTCTTCGCATTTATCACGCATACTCGTACATTCGAAATCGGTCAAATTGTCTCCAAATGCCATCGCGACAATTATCGAATCAATTACTATTGTAGTAAATTGTTTTAGTGAAAAATTCTAGAGAAGCGTCTATACATTTATATTTATGACCCGTACGGTGCGCGAATTACCGGGGTATCGTAAATATCAATAATCGGCAGACGAAGAAAAAAACCGCTACTACACAATACATAAAAATGATATGCATAATGAATATGTATATTATGTTATTACTATTTTAATACATAAACCATTAGTCGTTCCGTATAATAGTGTAACGCATATTTTATTCGCGAAACACTCAGTTGAACTTTAGCCGTTGTGTTTCGTACGAAGGCCATAAAAAAATCAGACAAAAAAAAAAAAAAAATCAAAAAAACCGATCAACCCAAATCCACATTGTGCGCGGATTCCAAAGTCTCGGTCGCAGCGAATCGAGAGGTTATTTTTTTTTTTTATTTTTTTTTGTCGGCCGGTGCCTATACGACATACATATATATGTATATACTGTATGTATAACTACATTGTTCGCTGAAATGTAGTATAGGTAACTTCACGAACGGACACCGCTATACACACCGTTATAAAATAAAAAAAAATCGCGACAAAGTTTGGGAAGTCTGGCCAGAACGTTTATATTATGCTAAATTGTACAATAATACGCTCGTAAATTATTCCACGTTAAAATGTGCCGCGCGGTAATCGAAATGTAAAACCGAAATTTCGATACATTATCATAATTAACCGGTTGGTTTAAATATTATAATATTATAATATTTATTATATTGTTCTCGAGGGCAGTGCGGTCTGTCGCGAACAAAAATAATACAATAATTATATACCTATATGCGATAGGTCCGAATTTTTTATTATTATTATTATTTTTTTTTTTCTTTTAATGTAAATTTTTTAATAGCCGTAGCTATAGTATTTGTGATTTTCTTTAAAATGTGATCTTAGAAGTTAAAATAATTATCAAAATAAAAATTACCACATTACAGTCTAATTTTGTGTTTTTACCATTAAGTACAAACTAAAAAGAACTTCCTCTTTAAATGTCAAACGTTTCTGCTACGTCAAACAATGATATTCACTTACTATCTACTGAATAACAACTATGTAAAATTAAAATGCCTATAAAACGTACAAAATGTTTTCAAAATTTTTCTTTGTCTAGAAAATGCAATTACACAATTTCAATTCTGTTATTAGAATGTCTACGAATCCAATTCAATAATACATAATACTTAAAATCGAATTATTCGGGGAGGGGGGTTGAGTGAGAGGGGATAATTTTCAGATAAGGTATCAATAAAATTTTGGTTTTCGATTTTTAAACAGGTTTTATCGTAAGACATTTCTATTATAAATCGATTACATTTGGTAATATATCTGGTTCCATAGATGAAACTACTTCATTACTGCAGTCTATTGGTTTTTATTAAAAATGTTACGGCTGGTGTTCATAACCAATAATACATTAGTAGTTTGATACCAGAAAAAAAACCCGGATTTCGACCAAAATTATTTCAGTCACCTATCGTGAATTTGCATGCGATTTAATTAAAAAAATAAAAAATTCAAACAAGTTGCATTGTCGATCTCGATTCGCGAGACTCGATAACAAAATATTGAAATCTGTTTCCACAATAATATTCGTATCGCTTCACCGGTCGAGTAAATTGAAAATCGAACATGTCATACCCACATATAAAATAGGGCATAATAATATGTAATATAATATGATGCGATTTGATACGTCGCGCAAATTCCATTTTGAGAAAATTAAAGGGAAAAAATCCTAACGCTGTTGCAGTATATACAGCGAAAAAACAAATTGCTTTCTTGTCCGTTCTTACACAAAATGACGTAAATACTGTCCGAAGTTGAAAATCCGTTGTAAACTCGTTGAAAATCCGTTATATCGTACCGTTTTCCATACACCATTTCGTGTAAACGATAAAGTGAGGTTGTTTTTGGATCATCGTTTTCATAATGGTTAAAAAGAACTCTCCTTTTATCTCCGTTTCGTGTGAACATTGTGCCACGACCAGTGTTCGAATTGTGGAGAGGGTAGAATGCAGGGGTACTCTGTATCTCAATTAATTATTTAAAAATAATAGCGTACCTTTACTGTATTTATTTTAAGTACAACGGTACATATCTTCGAATTTTCGTCGAAATTTATTTTTATTAAAATTTAAATTTTAAACGGGTTTCTCCTCCTCCCCCCCCCCCTATATCGGGAATACAAGGAAAATATAAAAAAAAAAAATGACTTCTTCGTTGCGCCGATTACACATTACGTGTTTTCTACGAAAAACCATCATGTCTTATTAAGTTGATAATCAAAGCAAGATTTCTCGGAGAAAAGTCGTTTACAGACAGAAAAAAAAGAAACTTCGTATCTAAAAAAAATATTTAAATGTGTTTAGCCTATAGCAGTAGTGGTATTAAGTAGGGGATAATCGTAAATTATCAATCGCTAATTTATGCTGAAAATTGGTATAAGGGAAGAATGTGGGAAAAGCTCTCTCGCGGGTTACGTTGCGTTTGAGTTGTGAGGGACGTTAATCTTTTTCTAAGTTTTATAAATCCAATTTCTTATATTTTTTTCAATTGGTGCACTGGGCGCAACCACGATTTGTCAAAAAGGAGAGGAGATATTATTTATTTTTTTTTTTTTAAACATTTATACAACGCAATGGTGTATTCCGGATCAAGAGTTCACCTCATGTCAAAATTAATTTTACCCGTAGATTATTTTCGAACAAATTCTGCGGTGAAAACACCGTTTTTAAAACGTGATACATAACGAAGTTACAATAATGTTGCCTATACGATACCCCTTAAACATTATACGTGCGCGTATCATGTAAACCACAAGTAACTCGCGTCGGCGGTAGCCGGCGAAGTGACGCGTATGGCATAGGGGAGTGAAGGTGATTAGAGAGAAGGGCCGAATGAATACATACAAACGAGAACTGTTTTTTTTTTATTACAAACGACGAAGCGTAGACACTGGCAATGACGTGTACACTAGGGTGGCCCTTAAAAATAAATTTTTAAACTTTTTTTGTTGCACCTCCATATTTTTTGTGAATACCTCAAAAAATACTAACTGCAAAATTTGAAATGAATTATTCAACTTTAAGTGGCATCCCCGGGCACATGTAGTTGATTAATTTTGTCGGTTTTTCAACTTAATTGTCTATATATTGATTAAAAATAATACTTAAAACAAATTATGTATTCCTTAGACACCTAGCCATAATACGTTTAACTACAATTTTTTTTTTTAACGTTTCGTTTTTACGTTAACTTCTTTCGGCTGTATTGTTGACAACTCTTGTTTTAGATACCATTTGCAACGAATGTCGATAGTTTAAGTTTTGATTCCAAATTGATAGGTCACTTAAAAGAAATTCTGTGTCCAAGTTAAACATTTTGAAAAAATCTAAAGTTTCGTTTGAGACGAAAAATTCAATTTCGTTTTTCACAAATTCTGGAATTTCCGATTTTTTTAAATTTAGTTGTTAGATTATTCCGTTGGAATCTATTTTGTTATTTAAATTATTAATCATTTTTTTTTTTTAAATGCTAAAGAGATATTTGTATTGAAAAATGCTAATGCAACTGCTTCGGGAGTTAGATACCACAAATGATTTCGACATTTATGTAGTGCTACTCGCGATATATTTACATAAATTAAACGATAATTGTACAATTTTTGTATAGAAAGTAAATCTTGAGACGGTGCCATTGTAGCAACAGGCGCTTTAAACTATGCTTCAATGTTTTCTATACAACCACCAGATATTACTATGGCAAGCCTATCAATAATGTCTTTTCCAACCAAATTATGTAGAGGCTTACCATCCTAATGTAAAACAAAATCTTGGAGATCACATTCTTGATATGAATCGCCCCCCTATCACTTACTTTGCAACTGTCTAGTGCACACACGAGTTTAGGGGTAATAATGTTCTGTCCTCTTGTTCGTTTTGACGACGAACTGTAAAAATCGTCTATCTCTACGTCACTATCAGTAGAAAATGATTGTATTTCCATTAAATTATCTAAAATAATATAGAGGAATAAAAAAAAAAAATAATAATAATAATAAATCAAATATAAAATCATAAACTAACGTTTAAAATTACCTTCAGGTTGAGCACGTTGCTTTTCATTTATAATTGCTTTATTTTTTCGTTCCGTGGAAAGTTTTTCTTTTCGCATATTTTTATAAACAATACCATACATACATCCTAGACGTCCTTATTTTCGTTAATTTATTAAAAATCGTCTATCTGTTTCGAGTTTTATCATTTTTAGAGCATCTGTATGGGCTACACCGAATAAATCGTTAAATTTTGAAATAAACGGTTCTTTTTTTTTCTTTATGATTTGCTGTATTTCTTTCGGCGTGTTTTTGAAGTGTTCTTCACTTATCATGTAAAGATTCTACTTCAGATACACAATGTTTTTTTAAACGAACCGGAATACGCGCCATTTTCCAAATAACTAGCACTTCTCGAATAATTAACCCAGCACTTTTACGAAGATTCAATATTTTGCAACTCTCATATTAAAAAAACAAAGTCTTTAATGCTTGTAAATTCGAAGGTAATTTATTTCACGATATTTTTTCTGAACAATCAATAATTAAATACATTCTCTCACGTAAAAATGTAGACGACATTGTTAAACGAAAAAAAATATACGACAGTATATTTACAACACTATAGAACGTAAGTACGAAACAACAATTTAACTTATTTAACGAACACTATACGTTAAACGACAGTAAACGGTGTTATTAAATGTAAGAACGGATTTATAAATTTATCTTTATATTATGCGATGTAACCACAGTAATTGACCGAAAGCGATTAGATTATACGTTTAGATTAAAATTATTATTACATTCATTCGAGTGATTCTAAGAAATTTAGTTTTGAGAAATTGTATTCACTGTATATTTTATGTTATTTTAATTTTATTTTGAACCGTTTAACGTGTATAAATAATATAATAAAAAAATATCATTAAGCCCGATTTTTTTGAGCTTTTACTTATCTTTTATACAACTATGTCGGTAACAAACTATGTAATAATGCCAACAACGACATTTTTGAAATCTACACTAAATTTTCTACTAGATATTTGCTGCTATAGGTTTATTAGTTGAAAGAAAAAAAGTTATAGCACAATATTTACATTTTTTTCGTAAAAATGACAAAATTAATTAACTTCATAAGCTCGGGGGTGCCATTTCAAATTTTACAGTTATTATTTTTAAGGGTGGTAACAAAAAATAAGGGAGAGCTACAAACTGTAAAATAAAAAAAAAAATTACAAAAGTAAACTAAGGGCCACTCTAGTGTACACATTGTGCGCAAACGACGCCAACACAGCCTCTGTGTCGATAGGTTTTTTGTAATTATTAATTTCATTTTTTTTATAGTTATAATATTGTAATGAAAAAAAAAACCCCCGTAGGTTTTATTAATACCACAGCGAAAACAGCGGTATACGAATATTATTACCGTATTTACATTAAATGAAACATTATTACACGCCGCCTATAAAACCGAAATGCGAATGTTTATAAAAAAAAAAAAAAGGGCAAAGGAAAAAAGAAATGTCAGTAAAACGATTCGTCCGGTATACTATTAAAATCACGTTTACCCGGAGTCCAAAGGATTAAAATAAATAATAATTTTTAGCGTGACGTACTACGAATATACGTATATAATACGTATGTATAGGCGATGAGTATTGGTAATATTATTAGGATGGAAAAAAAATTCGGATCTTTTTTCCAAGCGTTAGGATTTATTTGTTTTTCTCCGGTTTGTGGTTTTTTCGCTCGGCCTTTTTTTTTTTTTTTTCTCTCGCCGGCAAACTACCGTAGCACAATATGTTTGTTCGCCGATTATGGCGACCCAGTGCACCAGTACACGCGCGCGATGTGTAGTACACACCGTATTATACGAGTGTATAAAAAATAATAATAATAATATTATTGCCGTTGTACTCGTGCAATACGAATACACGGCGAAAATAGCGGTTTTCGAGCGCGCAGTGTATAAAGAGCGATCGGCGAGAAGGTTTTTTTTTTTTTTTTTTGTCTAACTACGGTATTTATGTGCGCGCGAAAACGTAATATGATTTGATTTCCTTTTAATGCACGCACGCCAGTCGCGCGTGCAGCTTGCCGTTTGAATTTTTTTTCACTCCGTTCTTCTTTTTACCCGTCTTACGCGCCACGACCTCGGCGGCGGCGTTGAATATTAATATACCCACATCACAATTTATCGTTTGTGCATTTTACATCGGCTACATTGTATAATACCTGTCTGTCGTGTAGTACGGATTAAAAAAAAAAAAGAAAGAAAAACACAAACGCAAACACACGCAAAGACGAAAGTCATCGGATAAAGTCGTTTCGATAGAATATTCTTTCTTCCCCCCCCCTCCCACACCGAATCTTTTGCTCGGACGATGATAACTGCACATACGTTTCGGGCCACAGCTGATGTGGCATTATAATATCCGACGAAAACATTTTTCGCCCTCTTTGTGGGGATTATACTACCTTATCGCTGCGTACTTTATATTATTCCGTACTTGAGGATTTAAAACGTAATAATATGATACCATGGTAACAAGAGTAACAAAGACACGGAGATAAAGCAGTGTTATCATTTTACCACAACAATATTGTGGACCCTGAGTCTGTTCCGCTAACGCACTTTGTGACTCTTCGGTTTGCACTCGTTAAAACCTCAACGCATATCTTCGCGTATATAATAACTGTAGCAGTCTGCACTTTGGTGTGGGTCATGAATATCATACAAATATTACGAAACGCTCGTATTGCGATTTATAACCAATACTGTTGCAGTGATCGTACACGCCAAGAAATATATTAAACCAGAGCCTAAAGTATGGCGTGATGTAAGAACAAAAGATCAGAAAATCCCCACTTCAATTTTTTTAACTGATTAGCAGTCTATAGTATGTAGACTTGAAAATTATTGAAAAAGTCGTTCGTTATCTTGGGTATTGATTTTTTTCATTTCGGGTAATTCAAGAAACACACGAGCATCTTTAAAATGTTAAATTTCTGTTATTTTTTGTCGTCCTTATTTTTTGGGGGGGCAGGTGAAACCTAAATTAAGAATTCCATAAATAGATGTAATTTTTAATTTTCGTTGATGAGATTTTTCACTTTTATGTTCGGGTTCGGGAGTGTAGTGGAACACTATTCAAACGCCTTGTGCCACGGCGGCACTACACAACAGATGCTCCCCTACTCTCCCGAAATCCCAAACATAAAACTGTAATTTGAACACCAAAATATATTTAAACAAAAATGTTATTTTTTTTATAAATTTCTATTTGAAAATCAAAAACGGTTTGTGTATGTAGAAAAAAAAAGTTGAAAATATATCAACACCTTCTGAGATAATGAGTGTTAAACGGGTGAAATAGGTGTTCTGGGCATAATTTACGTTCGTTATCATTTATCTATATATATTTAAAGATCATGTGAAAGGGGGCGGTAAATACATTCCATAATTAAATAACAGAAATATGTTGTGCACGATTTTTCAGTTATCGCCGTAAAAATAAATCACACTCTACCATTGTACACCGTTAAAAACGTGTATTTATAGGATTTTCTATCACCGGCGAAAACAACTTTCGGTGTATTTTATTATTTTAGGTATACATATAATTTGTTTTACTTATTTAAGTATATAGTATACGAGTAGGTTTATATGTTTACCGATGTTAATTAATACGATTTTAATTAATATTGGACCTTCATATGATTCTCGTTCGCGTTATTAATTATTTTTCACATTAAAAAATAATACGTGCGCATTTTTGTTTTTTTTTTTTTTTATTATATGTATACGGAATTTTTTAATTTGTATTTTTTTACTAGTTACCTGTTGGTCCGTACAGTTTAGGTACACTAATATGGTATGCAAAATTTGACCTCTAAATAACCAAGAAGTACCATTGCGACAGCTGTCCGACGCACACATGAACTATCGCTCTGCGCTTATCGTAATATTAAATTTAATGAGTTATATTAAGTTAATTATCTTTTATCTCTCAAAAAACGTGTATGTAGCTATTGTTGTAGGTAAAAAGTGGGGAAGGTAAGATACAGAAGGGTATTTAATGTATATCTGAAAGCAACGATAAAACGATTCTGAGCGGAGTTCAGTTGACAGTGTTGCTTTGGCAACAATACAATATATGGTATTTATCATATTACGGTAAAATAATTACTATGCGCGTTTCCATAACAATAATGATTGTTTAAAAAAGATTAAATAAATAAAATTTTAATTATAACAAAAAATAAATACAAACGGTTGCCAATGACAACTTTATTTTTAATCTTTTTTAACCTAAACACCAAGGTTTTCCTCATTATCTCAAATATTAATGGGGATTTCAAAAAATAACCTTTTTAAAGTATCACCCAGAGAACGTTTACTTTCAGAAAAGGTGCTATACTTGATAATCGGAATATGCTTTCCGGCAGAAAAAGTGTTCACATAAAAAAAGTAAAAATAAAAATAAACATCACTGCAAAACCGATACATTCTTTGCTCAGCTCAGAATCTAAAAGCAAATTAAAAAAAAAAAAAAACTAAAAAACCATTATTCCTTTTAAAAACGTATAATATCACCATACGGTACATATGCATACAGTGGATGTCCGAGTGAAAAAGACTATATTTTACAAATAAATAAATCGTATACTATATTTGTTTTACTCGTATTTTCAGTTAACCGATAATAACAAGTCTATAACTGTAAACCCACTCTATAACCAATCCATACGTCGCTGCCTGTGATGGCAATGTGTATCATCTGCAGTTATAATGATAATACTATTAAATTGTGGTGTTGGGTTCCGTGCGATCATTTTACGTTATCCCTGCACGTATTCCCGACGTAAGCAAATCACTACAAATGCGTTGAAATGTCCGGGAGGGAAAAAAAAAATATCCTTCACGCATTCCAGTAGTCGAAAACGTAGGTGTATATTAATATTATTAGTTTACCATAATCAGAAATATTATATTCGTATCTCGTGAGTATCACATAATAATTATATTATAATAACCGTGTACATTATGATTGATGGATAATAGATATTATCGTGTCATGTGCAATTTGTAAAATGAATCTGACTTCCCGTCTCGGTTGTTTTCCAAATAATTAAAACACACGTCCGAATATAATAATATTATTATTTTGAAGGATTTTTGTAAACCGAAAAAATCCCGTCACCTCATATTTGGGAGCCACTTATTTGTCCACACATAATATTGTTACCTAAAATGTAAATTAGTATTCATGCGTAAATGCGAGGGGTAATTCGTCTCACTAGCCAAACAGGGTTTTGGGTACAGTTTATTCCGTGTGTAGGATATGAGTATATTATATTTATTCAAACACCGCGCGCCGTACCGTGCCACTACACAAGTGCAATGTGTTTTAACTACTCTCCCCGTACTTGAACTAAAAAGGGAAAGATTTCGTTAATGAGTAGACGGAAATCGAAAATTTCAACGCCGAAATTAATTTAAACTAATACAGCGTCTATTTGCGTGTATTTCAATCTCAAATATAGGAACACATTTGAATTTCAAAAGTTGATCCCGATACCTCCTCCCCCTCCAAACAAAAAATAACCCTTAAAAAAATATATATAATTTATTTTAGAAGCTTATAAATCCAAAAATTGTTGTATTATTACATTTTTTTCTATTTTGTATACCTATTTGTTTGCTGTACATGCAATTTTGTGTAATAATGCGTATTTTATTATTATCGTATTCTAATACAAATCGTTTGAGATAATTAAAATTGAACTCAACCTCTTGGAACTCATTGGTGCCATGTCGACCACGTATAAATATCAAAATACATAAAATATTTAAATATATATTAATTGTACGAGTTTTTTTTTTTACGTATTTTCGTTCTCTAGGTACTCTGTAGTTGAAATTGTTAGACCAAACAGAAATGCTTGAACATTTTACAAGAGGTTCATTATAAGCCATAATTCGTGGTCAAAAGAGAAAAACATAGTGTAATACAGAATAATTTTTTTTTTATAAGAATTTTAATATCAGATATTGACGAATACCGTAAATATCACAGCCTTTTAATGCATGCATAATCGGACTCTACTCAGAAACATTTTTCGTTACCAATTGATTAATCGTTGCGTACAAATGCGCGTTAAATTCCCCTTTATATTCTACTTTTCTAACTTGCTCACATACAATAGCGGCCCACCCGTTTTGCGAAGTTCGTCCGTCTTTTTTATCGTAACGTTTTACTTAATATTGTTTTAATATTTAAAACCGGATTTAATATACATTACGTATTATAGTAGTATTGCGTACCGATTTTTTTTTCCGTTTCAATAATGCAAAAACGATTACAGAAACCTTTATGTTTTGCAGTTAATTAGTTATTGTTTAGAAAACCGCACGGGAAACGTATCGGAAAACGGTAAGTCGACAAGCTACTATTTTACCATTTGGCGGTAATCGAGAAACAGAAACGGTAAGCACCCAAAACAAAATCGACACGTTATTTCCGTGCGTTGCGCACGGCGAAAATCAATTAACGTCGGATTGTTTCCAATTTTTAATTGTCGATTTTCGGTAGTTCCGCAATTACCGGTCACGCTTCAGTAGCCAGAAAACACGACGCCGCATGTGTTTATAGTGTTGCCTGTTTCGGTAAACGCGAGAAAATTCCAGTTCCGGGTCGTTGTGACATTGTGTTACCGCGGGGAGTTTTGCGAGGATGTACACTGCGCGGATTCGATTCGAGAACCGATCGGAATCAAATCAACGGACCCGAACGCTACGGACGCAATTCAAACACCCCGGAGTGGTTTCGGACCTCGGATTCAAACGTTAATCGGTACGCATAATCGTATACGGTGTACCTAGGCGTATTGGTACAGTCGTTGTTTTCAACTTCCCTATCAACGCGCGGCTCCCAAGTACACATTATTATTACAAAGCCACGTACTATTCGGTGTAATTGATATTTATCGAGTTTAAAGGATTTAGACTTTAGAGCACATAGACCGCAATTTAATATTTATTTTGACTTCTCCGGCAGTTATTCACGACGGTTATTATATTGGGTTTATATCAGTTTATGCACGGTGTAATACCATGTACCTTCGACGAAGACGGTACGATAATAGTATATTATTCTTAATATCAAACGGTTGAGTTTCTGTCTCGTTAGCAGCAATATAGTAATTTGATAACCGACTTTGATAACGTATTCCCGTAGGGTTTTTTTATATTATTACTATCGTTATGGAAAATCTTCACTCGAGGGTGTCAAATGAATAAACTTTCCAATGCACCGTCGGACGAACGATATTATAACAGTGTTACACACGTAGAAAACAAATCGCGGAAAACAATATGAACAAACGGATGGGAAATCTCGCAAACGGACAAGATACATATTAGGACGGTCCTTACTTTTAAACTTTCAAATTTTTAATATCCTACTCTTTCATTTCGTTTATTACCATAAAAAAAGTAATTTCCGTAAAATTCGGTCACGACTACGCGACCCGTTCACGTGCCACAAAGGGGTTGAAATAATTCCAAAATAGGGTTGTTATGTCAATTTTTGAATTTAATTTTAAACAAATATTGCATTTATCAAGAAATGTATATTAGGTCAGTTATAGATGTATATATTGTCGATAAAAAATAGATTTATACAATTTCCCAGAAATCTATTATTTTTCAAGAAATATTATAAAATACTAAATATTTAATTTATTTTATAACCACCCTAATATGCATGGACAACTATTACGGAAAACAAAAGGTAAATCGATGGAAAACCGAGGGGAGAAATCAAGACCAAGAAGATCAATAATATTTAAGAAACAAATTACGTTGGATATGTATTATAGCAAAAGAATCGTTCGACGAGGAGCTAAAGAAACTCATCGCTATGGATAGATAAAAATGAAGGAACTAATATGCGTATCGACCAATCTACCGATTAAAAAAGCTAAAACACAAAAATTATTGTACGATAAAACCGTTGTACTTAAAATGTCATTTCTACGTCTGTTCCAAATTTTTAAAATAAACATTTATCAGAAAAAAAAACATTAGAAATATCGTCGAATGAATTTCAATTATTATAATGATAATAATAAGGTAGGTATATTTCTCTCTGGGGATGAAACTGCTTGATAGTCGGCGTGAAACTTTTGATTTTTACACGTCTGTCTAAATTGAAAATTCCATAAATGCATGGAGTATAAATTTAAATAAATTTTGGTGTTGGAATTTTTGTTGAGCATTATTAAAACACCTAGCGCCGTGCTAGCACACAAACAGCTGCTCCATTATACTCTATCACTGCCCAAACTTAAAAGTAGAATATCTCGTCAACGGGGTGATGAAAATCAATTATTTCAATACAAAAATCTATGAAGACTAACTGCCAATTTAATAAGTTTATTTCTTAAATTGTTAAAAAAAAAAATCGTTTGAATAATGTTAATACTTTCCGTTATATTGAGTTTACTCACTTAAATGGATCACCTTTTTGTAATATGTTAAAATACTCGTATGTTATTATAACAATATGCAATAAAATATGTTTGATTTGTGTAAGTCGATAGTTTTATTTTAACTTTTTAACGGTAGTTTTTTAAGATGTTTCTCAATCCCTTAAAACATACGACTTACCACACAAAAAAATATCATTGCACCCTAAAAAATAACAAGAATTTTTATTTTATGGGAACGGAAGAACATCGATTTTAAAAATGTAACCCCGCAATAATGAATAGTTATTTCATTTCAGAAATGATTTAACGAGGAAAGTTCACAAAATATTATTTAAAACGACGGTCCTAAAAAATAAAAAAAAAATTAAACATACAAATACAAATATATGTAACTCGGAACTTTGTCGCTTTTAAAAAAAGTTTTTAAACAGTTTAGGAGTTTTCAAAATAAAAATTCCGTGCAGGTTTTTATAATAATTTAGCTACAAAATATTATAACTAAGTGAAACTTTGTGAGTATTTTCCCCGTGCCGCCGAAAGTATATAATATAATACCCAAAGAAAAAAAAAAAAGCCATGGTAAAATTGTATTTTCTCTAAATGCACGAAATATACATGCAAACATACACGCACATACATTTTTTTCAGAGTAAGTATAGTTTAAACTGTTTCACTGAAAAACGAACAAAAATATTATGTGATGTGTATATAGGTACCTAATAAGTTATAAATTTTCAGTATGAAGAAATTGTTAACTGTTTGACATTACATTATATTGAATCATTACAACTTTTACCAAAAACAACTTCGTTGTATCCATCATTTTACTCTGAATAGCCTGTATACGGTATTATTCACTATCGTATTTACAGACCCTATCCGAGTTCGGCCCAGGCCGAAACGTAATATGCGAGTTGGTTTTAGAACGTTTTAGGAGTTCTACAAAAAATAACCTACCAGTTGGTTCAAACCCGATACCGCTAGAATTTAGTGCGGTGACATAATTTAAGTTAGGTTTCAAGGCGGGGGAAGGGATAGACCGTTTTTTGGAGATTGTATAGAAGCGAGAATACACGAAACTATTGGCTCAGACTTATTTTCAGGCCGGAGGTAGGGTTTAGAAAAGAAAAAAAAAACAGCTGATCAAAAGTATAATATTTTCTTACACTTAAACGAGCCAATTGGTGGATAGAATTCTAAATTACGAAAACAAACAAATCATATTACAATTTATAATAACGGATTTATTTTTTATGGTTTCATAGCCGAAACGGCTTCCGTTCAGTACATCCTCTGGATCTATCGGTAAATAGTTATTGATTGTCAGTATAGCCAATCCATTCGATCGATTTAAACGGCCACAGCATATTTTATAGTTATTAGGTGTACGTAACATACGTAATGTTTGTGTACTGTCCTAATTTTCAACTATAAATACACCTCTGATATCGTATTCCGCAAATAGGTTTTGATTTTATTTCAAATGAAAAACATGAGTTCTGGCGTAGTAGCCGATACGGGCATTATACATAATACCTTGTCTAACCGAAAGTCTGATAAGTACACTGTGTCACTATAGACAATCTGATAGACAGACAGTTCGCTTATTATAAAAGTTGTTCTGTCTCAAAAAAAAAAAAAATAAAAAAACAATATTAATAATATTAAGATATTAATCCTCATGGCATTTGTATACACATTTAATGCATCAATAGCAGTATTAAGTACATAATATGAAAACTGCGTTGAGAAAAAAAAAAAGGCTAAGCGGACGGGGGACTATGCTTTCTCGTGATAACGCCACTGAGTTTTCACTCTTTCGCGTTAACACCTACAACCTAGTGCCCCAATTTATGAAAAACCATAAGACGCAACTGTATATTATAACACGTTTTTTTTTTTTTTTTTAGACCCAAACAAATATCCTTCACAATACAATAACAGACGCGTTGGTTTATAGCTATATCCACTGCGAATAATAAATATCTAAAACGATTTCCTACATTCGGAATAACCAATTAAAATGTTAACAGTATTACACATATATATTATAGCTGATATCGTCATAACTTCTAAGCTCATAATATGATTATCTGCTCGTGTAGATAGCGGTTTTTTTTTTTTTTTTTTTTTTTTTTTTTTTTATTATTTATTTTTTTTATAGTCACTATAGTCTGTGATATATTTTTTTACGAGTTTATATCGTTTTAATAACATTATACATACTCGTACGCTATAATAATAATATTATCTTAAAAGATGTGTACGTACACATTATAATTGTTTCTTTTTTTTTTCTGCACGACACGCCGCGCTGAGTATTGCAAAACATTTTAATGTTTCCAAAAACAATAAAAATCATACGTACGGGAAAAATATAATTTTAACTGCTCCGCTCTATAGAACTGTTCAGTATGATTTTGTTAAGAGTATTTTTTTTTTTTTTTTCGTGTGTGTATATATATATTATACAGTATACACACACAATTCTTCTTTATTCTTGTCCTTCGCCTTCGTCCCAACAGTTTGGGAGATCGGCCGCCGTCGCATCCTAAACTTCCACTTGATCCGATCCCCCACACCGTTCTCACGATTGAACGTAATAATATATTTATAATGTTTCGACCCGGCCGCCAATAACAATAATAATGATAATAATAATAGTAAAATATTTGATAAACAGGTGCGCTTTGTTAGTGTAATTGATTAATAATTATTCACTGAGTGATCTCAATATTATATTCTCAAAAATCTTTGAATACATTATAAAAATTGTTTGACACGCCGATCCTCGCCGTTACGAGCGCTAGTATAACGTTGTTACTGTTTGTGTTAAAATATAATATTATAGGTGTATTTACCTATAAATACGTCTACTCGTCAAATTATGTTACGCGGTCGGGGGGGGTCGTAACAGGAGCAGCGCGCTAATGTCGCGGGCTGATGCGTTTGTTTCGTAAGAGCCACCGGAAGATTAGCTTTAAGAGAGAACCTAATGCAGTAAACGCGATAAGACGGACGGAAAAACGAACCGACGGGGGAGAGGGAGATGTGCTTGATTGTTTTTAATAATACGGCAATTTTCCTTTATTAGTTTATAATGTAGGTGTTATTGAAATTAATAATAAAAAATGTTTATAACGTGGTTTTTTTATGTCCGTTAAAAGTATAAGAGTGTAATCAATTACGGAAATATGAATTCTAAATATTTTATTTTGATTGCGGTATTTTTTAAATCCCATACAAATTACGCATATGAATAATCTATATATTTTAAAAGAATGTAGATCACAAAAAAATTGAAAATCGCTTGCCAGGACTTTAATAAGTGAACAATATCAACGGTAAATGCTGCAATACATGAAATATTATAATTATCTAAACATAATTGCACAGAAAACAAAATCCAAGTATGGGTCAATATAATTGTTGTCGTCAAGGTGACCGGTAAATCAACAAAAATTTTACAAAAAATGTCCAGTTTTTACTTATTTATTAGGAAAGCCACAAGGAAAATCGAAATATGACCTCGTTAATGCATCGCCGCAACTGAATAAAAAACGCTACAAGTTAGTTCCTATTATATTTTTATCGAAGCGAGATTTGCGGTAGAAAAATTGTTTACAAAACCAAAGAAATACATCGCAATAAAATCATAAAATTTTCCCAGTTTCGTTCAGATCCCCGAACCCGAATAACCGTGTACAAGTCCAACGAAAGCATTGTACATAAATTAATAACTACGTTATTAATAAGATCTTAATACGGTTTTCTTTTTTTCTTTTTCTACAGTTGCTGATACTTACTGGCGTAGGTACCATTAGCGTCGTCATGATCGCGTTAATAATTAATACAACAATATAGTATAATTATTATGATGTTTTTATACGTTTAAAGTCGTCTACAAACGTTTCGGCGTATTATTAGAGTTAAAAAAAAAAAAAAAAAAAAAAAAC
>CABPRJ010001439.1:1143961-1176753 GCA_902439185.1 Cinara cedri
TAAAAAAAAAAAAAAAAAAGCATCGTTGTATTTTTAAGAGTGTGTGTGTGTGTTATTTCATTTAATAGCCGATGAACACGTTTTCGCGAATTTTTATTACTTCCATTATAATATTATATATTATATTATATTTTTGTGTAAGAGGGTCGCCAAAACCGAATGTATAAAAGCGTATAATATTTCAGCATAACCATTGTCGGTCGCTGTCTGGTATACCGAACGCAGAAACGTATATTTATGGAGGGACGAGGGGTGGCTTGGACCCCGGGCGGTAAAAATTTTAAGTGCGGTAAATTTCGTACGCCGTTTCGATGTGGAGTGGTATGGTAACATTCGGGCGATAAAAATAAAATTATAACGAACAAATTATCATTTTGATAATCGTCGTTTATCACGAATCACGCGAAAACCGGCGTAAACATTATATTAATTCGATTTCACTCGTATTCCTTCAAATTTCGTATAATTATACGGCGATTTTACATTTTCGTGACTGTATATTTTTTATGTACGCATACCTAAATTGTTTTACCGATAATAAGTGCATTCGTTCAGTGCTCGAATCGGAAAAATAAAAGAAGAGTGCCACTATTTGTCTTCAAACAAATTTAGCGTCCCGTGCGACTCAACGTAACCGGCCGAGGGGAGCTTCGCCACCCGCAAACGTCTTTATACCAATTTTCAAACTCTGTTCAATGATTGATAATTTACGAATAAAAACCTCTACTCAATAACACTACGCAGGCTAAATTTTTGATTGCATATACATTTAATTTAGATACCTATTACTATATGTAACTTTTAATAATATAAACGTATTTATTATTATTTTTTTTTTTTTTTATAAACACATTTTTTTACCAAAAATGTTACTCACATTATCAACATAAAGGGTGGTGATTTTCGGTAAAAAATACTCATAGTTGATGCAATGAGGCCAATTTTTTTATTTTTTTAGTTAAACTTCCCAATAAAGAAGAAAAACTGAGAAAAACATCTGTTATATTCGATTTTGTTTTTTTTTTTATTGTAATTTAATACAAAAGAGAATAGAAATTTCATTAGGGACATGGTACAATTTTCAAAACATTTTGGAATTTCCAGCTATTTTTAGACCCTTAATATTTTCGAGTTTTTATAGGTTTTAATTTGGTTGTATTCAATTGAAACTGTTTCGTTGAAACTTAACGCACGGTTTATCAAAAGTTGTCGTTATTGGTGAAAAAAAAAGTTAAACGTAATTTAATATACCCCCCTCGAATTCGAGCTCTGTAAATATGATATGATCCGTTTTAATGAACGTGTTACACTTATGTACACAACAGTTTATGAATTTTTTTGCCGATATCATCGATTAATTCTAAATATGTTTTTGGATTCTGAGTATGGCGACGCAACGCATCGGTATCACCGTGATATGTTTTTTACTGCGAATATACTGCTAACGAAATTCGGGTTAGTGGCGGGGCGCGTTTTTCATTTTCGGAGTGCAAAGTACCCGAAAAACGTCTGTCACCTGAATGTTATACCGTCATAACATATTGTTACAAGAACTAAAATATATTAAACGTTCGTCGGGGGAAACGATGCGATTTCTCCGTCAAATAACATAATATATGTATAGGTATACGTAAAAACGTACGGATGCGTACAAAGACGTGCGCGGAGAAGGAGGTTACGGGTTAATGTCCCCCCCACCTCTTAAAAATACAAAAAAAAAATATGAGTAATCCTTATCGAAATGGCATACACCCGTATTCCGGCAAAATTACTTAGGGCTTTGAAATTACCGATTCCACAGTCGCGTATGGAGAAGACGATTGTACGGTTTATTCGCGGTTCTTGTTTGCTATATCCCCTCCCGTTAAAAATTCCCGGGCGCGCCACTGAACACGTATCGGCAAGTCGCTAGCGCGTAGGGAATCACAGGATGCACGTTGATATATTGGTATACACACGAACAATTACGCTCGGGTGTAACCGCGCCACGGCCAGTGGCGAATGCAAACCGCGAAGAAACAGAAGGGAAAAAAAAGATTGGCAGGTACTAAAAACCGTGTTCCGCAAAGCCGCCGCGGACGGACAATGTGATTTATCGTCTGGACACGGTCGTTACTATTATTATTGTCTTCTTCTTCTTTTTTTTTTTTTTTTCGGTTCAGCCGACTACAAACAGCTGTTGTTAGTTATTCGATATTTTATATATTTGTTCGACCCCGAGACGCGAAAATTTGCACTTTTATAGTAGACTCTCCCCCTCCCCCCCCATCCCACCAACCGCCCGTCCGCACCGCCCGAAAAGGTGCCTAAACGTACACGCACAACAGTACATAATAACGACAACCAGAATAATAATAATAATAACACGTAGGTACGTCCTGATTAGTTTTCCGTTTGGTAGTTTTAATGGCTCTTCGGATGTGAATTATTATCCGGCGGTGTTATACACACCTATATAGATTATAGGTATATTGTATTATAATACATATACGTTTATGTATACGGTAGGTGCCCGAAGTGCGGAGTAAACTTTTTTTTTTTTTTCTTCTCTCCTTTTATAGACACCGTCCCGAAAACGTCGTAAAACTACCGATTTCTTTTGTGTCCCGTTTATATTTACCGTGTACGCATTACGCATTACGTATTATGTGGTACCGCGCACGATATTATATAAGCGAGCGCGGCGAAATTTACGACCTGATTGAAAATAATACGTACGGACATTTTAGACGACTATAAACGCGGCGACGTTATGCAACGCGCTGCAGTACATTTCGACTGCGTAAACATAATAACGACGATAATGGCGATATATTTTTGCGGGTGTTCGTGAGAAAAACGGGACCGACCAGTCGGATATTCGAAAATGTCCGGAAAACGATTTGAGGAAAAAAAAAAAAAAAAACAACTTGACGGTTTTGATGGGCGCGCGCCACCGGGTGACGTCGGAAGGGTCGACGAGAGGACGTTGCATAAACGATTTCGTTTATGTCCGTATGCGCCGATTTCCCATGTTGCCACGGTAACCCGGAATTCAGCAACAGTTTTACAACAAAAAATTGCCAGTTTTTCGCGATTATTTTTTGAAAACCTCTTGGAATATCGTAACAAACGGCCTCTCTAATGTGCCGACTATGTTTACGTGTTTTCGTGGATCAAACAACATAATAATTTTTAAATTCAGACAATTCAAAATATAATTGGTTTGCTTGATATTTGGCTACATAATATAGGAACATTTTTTTAATTTAAAATGCTTTAACGTAGAATTTAACATAATCTTAAATTAGGTATCTTTTAGAATGGATAATACTGCAGCCCCGAGCGGTGTGCGTGCCAATCGATACCACCCATCACCGCATCAAGTTTAGTTCTTTATTTCCAGTCGTTTTAATAAAATACAAATTATAAATTACCTAATAAAACGTTAAAATTAAAACAAAAATTAGATACATGGGTAATTATTCAAGGGCCCTTTGATTAAATAAATTGAAGTTGATCGCTATATAATTACTAAGAAGATCAGAACTTGAGTTTTTTTTTTTTCGTTATTTTTTTACTATATCGACTAGCAGTTAACACGCCTGGGACCTAGCAGTAGCCGTGTGATATCGTGAGATCAGGTAGTATCACTGTAAACAAATTACATTTTTGAATTATGTTGACATATTAATATGTCAGTTTGATTTCAACATTATTTTTCGTACAAAAAAATGACCTAAAAAGTAAACATTTTTGATTTTGATCGGATAACTTTTGAGTTACGGACTAGTTTTGAGGGCCAGATTTTTACCATCACCCCCCCCCTTCCAACCGCATGGTTTGTTGCAATATATATATATATAAATTTCGGGTGAGATTTGAAATGCCCCGTATATTTATAATAAATAAATCTGGGGTCCCTAAGTTTGGGCAGTGCGATATCGTATTTTGAGTGTGGGCGTTTGAACATAATATAATATCGATCCGGCTGATCGTGTTTCTCGTAATAACCAATTAACCGTCGACACGTCATTATTGTATGACACATTATAATATTATTAAAACAGAAAAATATGTCACTTTTAAAAAAAAAAAAAAAAGAAAGAAACATCCCGGCGTGTTAACACCGAACTGTTATTACGCGCAAGTGCGTGATACCGCACAGTTATAGATTGTAGTTGTAGGCTACATTCGTATAAGCGGAACACTTTTACTATGGGTTTGTTTTTCGGAAGATTGACGCTTTATAATAATAGGTAATAAGCGTGTGTCTGTCCAATAACACAGTGCGCGCATTCTATTATTATTGCGCGTATGAAATGCAGTACTAAAAAACCAAATAGTAATGCACATAGTATAATGTACACGAGAGCGTTATAATATAGGGTGATACTTGATTTATATCTGTACGCGACGAAAGAAAACCGTCGGTGACGAAAACAACTAATCTGAACGGACACACGTTTCGATAGATTTTTATCGATCAATAACGATATTCAGTAATTCGCACTGAACGACCTAGTTTTCTTGCAGCATTACATAATATGCCGGGTCGCACGCAGTGGAGTATTGGACGAAGGCGATCACCCCACCTTCCCATCAATTGATTTGTTTTTATAGGTATTTGCTGTACATATACAAATATTCATTTATTTATTTTTATCTCTCAATCAAACAACCACTTCGACATGTTATTCAGGCATTGGTTATCACTAATCAGGACCTTGAACCGCCGTCGGCTGTACGCCTCTATACGTCCTGTTTTACCAACGCTTTTTTTTTTTTTTTTGTCATATAGATCCGCAGATATTAGACCCACTAAGCACGGTTCTAGATAACAAAAATAATAATTTATTACGGATACCATTGCACAGGCACAAATAGCTAGGCCGGGGCTTCGGGGGTAGACTTAGCCCACCCAGTTTTGTCTGTAGCCTGTCCGATTTTCGACAGTAATACAATTCCCGAACCCGATATATTTTACAACAAAGTAATGTTATAGGTAGGTATAGGAAGTTATTCTGGTCACGTACCATTAGCTGGAGCTGTGTAAACGATAAGAGCCGGTAAGTCGGCATTCCAGTTGTCACACACTAATGGCCTTCCAGTTAGCTTGCCAGCTAGTATATCAGTCACTGGCACCGTGTAAATCAGCCTTTAATGACAACATTTTACTTTGAGAGAAATAATTATAGTAACGACTACTACACGTAACTACTATCATTGTCGTTATCGTTATAAGTAAACAGCAATCGACATTCGTATTTCGTAGCTCGTATTGTGCTAAACGTATTGCAGTTTTATAGTCGGTATTATTACAAGGAAACTAATTAAGTAATTATTTTATACTAGTATAAAACACAAAATGTAAGACCTCAACATTTTCAGGGAATATTATAAATTGAGTTTCGATATGATTTGATGTTGATTTGTAAAAAAAAAAAAAAAACAATATATTTTATTTAAACTCTAGGAACATCTAGGATTTTCTTTTTTTTATGGTAGGGGCTTGTGGTCTATAGCGAAGCCCTTTTCGCCATCCTTGATAGATCATCAAGGCTCTTTATACACCCCCCCCCCCCTCGATAGCTTTAATTCAGATACGTCGCTGGTCGAATGAAACCTTTACGAAACCAATAACTGGCCATCGATTCTGTAAAAATAAATAAATATTATTGCGGAGTGATAGAACTATCGAATCGAAAAGTTATTGAACAGATTTCAGTCTGTGAAATTCTGCAAAGCAACCGCAAAATGTTCCGTGTTTCCTCGTCATGTAATTATTATTATTTTGCTGTCACATTAAAATTTAATTCAATTGCTTTGTAACTGAAGCATTATTCTGTGCGGCGAGGAGTACATAAAATCAGTATAGCTTTCAAACAATGTTAATTTCGTCATTTTCTACTTCATCAGTCTTGTCTGATGAATGTGATGATTTTTCAAATGCTTATTGATTAATCGTCAAAGCCAAGGCGGTTCAAAGATTGATCAAACCCCTTTGAAAATTATTATTTGAATTTTAAAGTTTAAAACGAGTTTAAAATAAATTATTATAACAGAAAATGATTATTAACTAATTTACCAGGATATAGGATAATTCCAATTAAAATAACGAAACACGCCATGAAACGCAATTTGTTCGAGTAATTTTACAAAACCCACTGATTATCAATAATCAATACAGTTTACAGAAGTGTTTTCATGTGACCCGGAACTAGTCGTAAAATGCACAATAATAATTTACTATAATAACGGACGAGAGGGGGGGGGGTCACCCAATCATGCATCACTTGGCTCATAAATAATGTTACCTACACATAGCAGCTAGAGGGATCGACTGAAGTTTCGAAATTTCGTTTTGTTGCCACACGCCATTTTTTTTTCATTATTATAAAAAGGAAATTTTCAGGTAGAATTTGATTTTGTTATCTTTGCGTACCTCACATGATCGATGAAAAACTTACAGACCGATTAGAATTATTGTTCTTCGAGTTAAAATCTAAAACAATAGAATTTACCGTATGAACGAGCACGGCCTTAATGATAGTTTGTAAGTTTTTTTTTTTGTATATATATATATGCAAATTGATTTAAACAATATTAACGAAAATAGAACATTTTTCGAGAAATAATTTTAAAAAATATTTATTATTATTGTTTGGACAAATCGGTGTTAGTACGGTTATTAAAATATATTTAAGCAACTCGCTGTCAAAAATTCGATACAATTTCTATAATATTGTACAATATATTGCTTATTGTGTTTAATTTCCTACAAAAAAGATAGTGAAAAAAATATCGTCAAGGGATCAACTGGTATTTTTTTTTAAATTACAGGGAAAAAAATAAATTTTTTATGAAAACGAAAATGAAACAAAGAGATAATTAAAATGTTTTTTTTTAGACTCAGTATAACGAGTTGATTATTTTTCGTCTGAATTTTCGCATTTCAGTTTAATATAAGTATAATATTGTTAAAATAATAATACGACGGTGAGACTTTATTGTGTATTACACGCTGAACAAAGCGAGGAATTTGTATTTTTTTGTTGTGCCTATAAACAAAAATATTCTACCAGAAATCTTGCTTCGTACATCAATGCATATGCGAGGTAATTTTATGGAGTTTGATGTTCTTTGTAGTTTTTTTTTTTTTTTTTTATAATAAGAAAAACGGAAAAACATACACAATAATGGTTTTTTGTTATTTTCGATTTTTTTTTCTTTGTAATTCCATTAGCAATAATCGTATGAAAATCTGAATTTTTTACCGTGGATACTTTTATGGATAAAATTGATTGAGCGGCGAAATTGCCCGACAATTTAACACATTTTACATCCAACATCACGAGTTGCGCTTGAAGTTGTAAACAAATAAAAAAATTAAGCATAATAATGTCGTAGTTTTTATTTGTAAGTAATATTTGTATAAATATAAGTGACATATCACTTATATAATACATTTCATTATACAAGTATAAATCGTATATATGTGTATATTTCGAGTGTAATGTTAACCGTAAACTATATAACCGTTGCATTAGCACTCGTGACTTGTCCGGTCTTCGTTTGAATAGTGGTTTCGTCAAAAATAGAATTTAATTGAATATATAACAATAAATTTGATAAAACTTAGATAGAAATTTTTATTTAATTTTTAATTTTTCGAACATTTTTTCCACCAAACATTTTTTCTTCGGACATCTATTCCTCCGGCCATTTTTACCTAGATATTAATAGGAAGATACGTTTTCATTTTTCATTCGAGTTTTCACGTATTTTCGATTTATCAATCGAGACTTCTACAGTAGCGAGAACGCGTTTCTATTGAATGTTTCAACTTTCAACCTCTCTCTCTCCGTCATTATTATGCTTGAATTTCACGATTTTACAAGAAATACCGAATGATTGAAATATCCCCGCGGACTGATCAAAGTGAACAACTGGGTTATAAATCTAAATATAAAAAGAACAGTTCTCAATGATGTGTCTTTAGCAAGTCTGAACTTCCAACCCCGTTCCTACCGTCTGTACTGTAACAAAAATCTCAATAAGTACATTATCTACTTTGATAAAACTATATTGTCCAGACGGTAACAGGATACTTGTTATACGTGCAGAAAGAGGATCAAGGTAGTAGACCGCGGTAAAGGCAAGGGGAAGGGTAGTCACCGAAAAATCTGAAAAAAATGTATTTAAAACAATTCCAAAATGCTTAATCCGGCAAATCGACTGGAGGAAAATTCGACTGTACAGTGACGGAGCAGCTCTGTTGCTCACGGGTATTTCGTTTTGGTTTTTTTTTTTTTTTCTGAGCGTTCTGAGTGTTTGTAATCGAGTCGACGATATTCATATGCAATGACTCTGCACTACATTACAATATGTTTATCAACAAATAAACATTTCGTGAACCGTTATCACTTATCGGATACAATATTTCGTTTCGGGTGAAACCGTAAACTATAACCGTCATTATAATACTGTAATTTAAGTACTTGTGACTCGTCTGGTGTTCGTTTGAGAACCGTATAAACATCGAGATGATGGGACCGTGGCTAATGATAACGTTTAAGGCGATGGATTTTATTACGGGATAACACGTCGAAACGGATAAACAGTTGTCGTTAAATTTTGCGTAGTCGGTTTTTTCGCACGCGTACATTTTCGCACGGAATCCCGCGTTTTTTGTCGCGGGATTTTTCAAATGGACTGGTATTAACGAGGACATATTAAATTAAAAAATACGCGGGCAACGTATTGTGCCTAAAAACGCGCGACCCGAAATCCGATACTCCGGCCGGGCGGAAATCCGATACGCGTATAAATAATATTATAATATATATTAATAATAATAATATACAAACCTAATTATACTATACCGTCGTCGGTACATAATATTAAACAGGTGTGGCTGTTGTTATTATTATTATTTTTTAAACGCTGTATTATAACGACGTTTACCGAAACAATAATAACAACAACATTGGGCATTTATTTTTTTTTTTAGAAAACTATACGCCCGGCGAACAAAATGTAGCGGCCGAGCGCGCGATTTTTTTTTTCCCCCCCGCCGGGATCGAGAGGGGGTTCCGCCGCCGCAGGAAGGGCGCACGGCGATATTCTTTTAACCGTTTTTTACGACGGCCGACCGGGCCGACCGGGCCGACCGGCCGCCGCCGTCGGGTCGTAAAGTGTAGCAACGAGTGCGGAGCGGAGGATAAAACGTCGTTGTTAATAATAAAAAAAAAAAAAAATCTACACACTTATACACAACACACACACACATATATACATGTATATACATATATGTATATCGTAAAAGAAACGTTTAATTATACCGTTTACGACGGAGTTGACATTGAATGCGGACCCATAGTCGAACGTTGCCCAACAAAGTCTAAGCTGCGGAATTCCTACGCCTATATAATATTGTGTACGTCATCATAATGTACCTGTACACAATACTGTTACTATAACTCCTCGCACGGTGCCGATTATGAACAATATCGAATATTATTATTTGTTATTACTATAATACAACAATCGTAAAAAAAAAAAAAAAAAACCCAGACAATTTTCGTACAGTTTTGTCGTTGCGCGCAGCATCCCGCGCCCATATCGATATCGTAACATTGCGTTTTTTTGTTGTTTTTTTTCTTTTTCTTTTTCCCCCATCACTGTGAACTTTCTCGTTCGGCCGACGACGATCGCCCGTTCGCTACATCACAAAACCCCGTAATAATAACAACAATAACTGAACGCGCGCGTAATGTGATTGTTGCCGTTTTTTTAGACTCCGTCGTTTTTTAGATTCGACCGCAGAGTATAGATGCTGCACGACGAAGACGGCGCTAAATACCACCGCGGTATTGAATTTTCGTCGTACGATAGATAATGGGGTTTTTATTTTCGCGGTAAACGCATCGTGCATTTTTGTTCTTTGTTTATTTTTTTTTTTTTTCATGCGGTATGAACGCCCTCCCGGAGTTTCACCTTACGCCGCGTTCAAATACGTCGATTATTATTGTCCGATAGTACGCGTAATTATTTGCGGAAAAACACTGGAAAATTCGGTTTTTAGGAAAAACCGAAAAGCCGTAAAAAAGACGAATGTGACCCCTAACCGCTTAATGTGATAACATAACTATCTGTAGAGGCCGTGATTATAATTTACAAACACTCTAAACTTCTATACAAATTTCTGAAATAAATGATTATTTAAAGGTAAGGTAATTTAATGTCCCTATGGCCCCGTAAACGCCACGTCTGACTATTGCCATGCGGCTTTCTGCGTTCTTGCCACTATGTTGCTTACCACTAGTGAGTCATGCACCACAACTTGAGGACCACTGATATACAATGATTTTTTTTTTTTTTTTTAAAAAAAGCCGGCCCCAGCTACAATGATGAATATTTGTGGCTTATTTGTTCGAGAAGCCGAAAAAAAATATATTTCAGATATATTATTATAGACTTGATTGGACTTTTAGAATTTTAGAAAAAGAGGTGTGATTGGTTGTGATTGAGAATGCTATGAGGACGGAGGGTATTTGTGAGGACGACGTGATGAAGGATCAGCTCAAGTGAATATTTAGGAAGAGTATCCTAAGAAGTTGAGATGAAAGCGAAAGAAAAAAACGAACTAATTTGTTTCATTTTCCAATTTTAAAAATATTTATTATTTAAACAATTTTCATTTTTTTTTTTTTTATCATTGGACCTTCTTGCACTGCAGGTAAAGTAATAATACATTTCCGTGACCTATTAATCTATATCACAACGGTGCCTCAAGGAATCTGTACCCAACTGAACTAATACGCATCCACCCACCAACCCGATATTGTCTAATTTTCCATAGGTGTTTGTAAGAGTTGACTGAATTTCAAAAATCAAGCACTATCAACATTATCATGAAGACAAATTTAAAGAAATCAGTACCTACCAGCTTTCATAACATTAATTTTTACCGCGATATTTTATGTACTAATGTCCACGGGAACGTCTCAAAACTTTAGGATATTAGAACGACAAGAATTTAAAAGAGAAATAAAAAAAAAAATTAAAATTAAAGTCAATAAGAGACAATAGCATTTATAATGTTTGAAAATACATTTATTTTAAAACGGCATAAGTTGTTTAGTGTAACTTTGTAATCGCATTCCAATCATTCGATTTATAGCTCGACCCAAATCAATCTTGTTATGACCTTCACAGAATAATAACATAACTACATCACACGTTTCAATCTATTGTCGCTTGTTGTAGACTTCAATCTGGTTTTTATAAGTTTTATTTTTGAAATTTTACGGCCAGTAGATAACGATCCAGTAAGTAAGATGCATAATGCTTTAGTTGTTAAAAATGTATTAGGAAAAGTAAAACGTAAATTTTAGGTTACTTAATTTCTTAAACATTTCACTAATAGACCCGTAGAGTCGATTTTGAGTCTTCATAGTCATCATCGTTGCGTTCTTATTAAATTAGTGTAAAAGTGAATTATCGAGTATACTCACTCGCCCACCGACCCTTTTCGGAACTAGAAGCGATCGCTTAATTGGACCATCCCTGCTATATATGGTGTAGACGAAAATAATAACACACCGAATCGTCCGAATCCGCTTATATTTAGGTATTATACCTCGGATATCAATGTGATTATTATTTTTAAAAAAAATCAAAGAACAAAATCGTTTGTTTTTCAAAGAGGATGATACCCAGGTCAATACTAAGAGGGGAATAGGGACAAGTTGTCCGGGATAACTTCCCTAGGGCGTTGGAGTCTCCGAAAATTGATGGTGTGCCAAATTTTAGACACTAAACATGATGATTGCTCTAGGGTACAAATTATAGTTAGCTCGGTACTGATTGATGTCCATATATTTAAATATAATGCAATTATTCGATTATTAAGCACTTGGCGTATTATGCACTTCGTATCTAGGCCACGTATAAAGGAACCGACTGCATTGGTTTGCATATTGAAATAATTATAGATAAGTACTTCGTATATACAGACACCTTGTTCAAATCGAATTTCGCTTAATTTAGTGCGCTTTATTTGTAACGATTTGCTTTGAGTAATGCAGTGTTTAGACCTAACCTTAAAAATTTGAATTATATTATTAAAAACAAAAAAAGGACGGACATACTTTATATATCGGTACACGGCTACTCTTGTAGGGGGGAAGTGGGAAAGGTAGGATACAACCGAGAATTTAATGTATCTGTAAGATACCTGTTAAGGTATCTGTAAGCAACGATGTACTATTGCTAACGATAAAGTGATTCTGAGAGGGGAGTTCAGTTGATAATGTTGTTTCGTCAACAATATTTATGTCAAAAATGGTAAAATGATCATGACAATATGACAACAATGATTGTTTAAATAGTTTAAAATAATAAAAAATTAATAATCACAAAAAAATAAATAAAAACGGTTGCCAATGGCGATTTACCACCTACAAGCGAAAAAATAATTCACCATCCCTTCATTATCATATATTATACATATTTATTTTTTTAATCATAAAAAAATAATCAAAGAAATATTTTATCAATAAAATATATAAATATATATATATATTATATATACATATAAAAATTAGGCAGGTATAAAATATGTTTGGTGTCTATAAATAATAATCAATACAAGGGTGGAGGGGAAAAACATACATAATTAAAATTATAATTTAATTATGACTTTTTCTTAAAAAGGTAAAGCTTTTAAGTGAAAAACAATTAATTATACACAAAGTAAACCAATTTTAAATTCAATTTGTATTGATTTCTGGACAATTCAAAATATTATGTAAAATCGAATTTAATCATGGAAAGTATTGTAATAATGATTCAAATTTGTAGCTGACCTAGTGATATTTAGATTAGATACCTAGCTGAATGACTAGCAGTGTCAGGCCGACACATGACTGCTAGGCGTGAACTCTGTTCGGGCCTCCAGTCGTATTTGTGTCTGAGGGCTCCTCAAAGCCAAAGATTTATAAAGTATCGTAATTTAACTACTAAATATGTTTTGTGCAGAGATTAAATATGCATAGTATTGTTTGAAATTAATTTAACTATTGCGAACTACAGTAAAATAATAAAATATAATAATTTATTATTGTTAATTATTGCGTGAGCATTAACTTACGTAAATATGTATCCGCAAAATCTATTATTTTTTAAAAATATTATCGACCAATCAAACCGACTTTTTATCCAATATCGCATTGATTTTCATGGCTTTTGAATTTTCCGTTTGTTGGGCCCCTAAAAACAATATGTCTCAGTGGCTCCTCGGTGTGTTAGGCCGACACCGGTACAATGTTTCCTGTGTTTTTTCAGAGATTTTTTTTCCGACAACTCAACTGTAAACTGATGGTGTTTTACGAAAAAGCCTTTTTCTAAAATAGTGTTTGTAGTAAAAAAAAAAAAAAAAAGTAAATTAAATTTTTTTATAGTTGGCAAATTCGACCCCACTAAAATTTCGCCGCTCCAATTACCTGCTCGTTTTAATTGTAGTTACCTACAATTATCCGATCATACCCGACGCTGTCTGCAGGATATGCGATAAAGGATAAAGCGTGCGATGACCCTTATACAAGTGCGTGAAATAAAACCTAATTATATAAATATGATAAACAAAAAAATCAAATTGGGATCCTTAATAAGACCGTGACATTTTATAATACTAAGAAAAACTTTAATCATAAAAAGATATACAATATACATTATATTATTCAATCCAATTCCGAGCACCGTCTATACGGATATACAATGGATTAACTAGGTAAAAGATATTTTAAACTTTATATTTGATAAAAACTGCAATAATATTCTACATTGACAGATGTCATGGCCAGACGTTCGATATAATAATACAAAACGACGGGTTCGAATACGTCAGTGTCAAAAATAAAAAAATAAAAAAATCTAATTGTATCGAAATAAAATAGACAATTCTGTTATTTAAAAAAAAAAGAAAAAAACAAACAAACGAAAAAAATAAGCATAATTAATAATCACTTTTAGTTTTCAAATATCATATATCATTATATCGTTATAATATTCTATAGTATAGAAATATAATTTTTAAAACGATTAATGGTAGGTAACTTAATGCGTTTATATTGGAGAGACAGTCGCGGTTGTATATTAAGAAGGGAAAAAAAGTGTAACGTGTAAGTCCCTACTGAATTAACATTTAGTGGCCCCTACTGTCGTTTACAATTTACAAAAGTGGTCCGTGACTTGAGTCAACGGTGTACGTTAACGCGACCGACATAAAAATAAAAAAAAATATCGATTTCAAATACCTATAATACTATTGCAGGCGAGGCCGGTACTATAAATAGCTAGTAACAGATAGTAATTTCGCAAAATTGTTTTAAGAAAATACAAATTAAAATTAACGAACTATGAATAATTTTATCGTAACGATTTATACTCGCGTTTAATATTGGAAGGTAAAAATGTAAAAAAAACAGCTTATTGATGCAAAAAAGACTGCACAGTGCCTCGATATTTTCCAAGCCGGTTGTGGGTATTTTAATACACTATCTACGTATTATAATAAATCATTATAAATCATGTACTAACAATATAATATAAAATAAACTTTGAACTAATATTATGGTGTTTGGTCACAGAATTATTCGATTGTTTCGATAACGAACGCGAATTTTAAACGTAAATATGTTCACATTTGCAACGACGTCACGCATATTGCAGGATGACCAGTGTGACCAATACGAATCTAAGATTGACACATAGAATTCTTTCCCGGAACCACGATACGCGATGCAAATGTCGCAACAATATAACAAACATATTCGTATCATATGTGTATATATATATATATATATATATATATATGTGTGTGTGTGTTTGTGTGTGTGTATGTGTGTGTGTGTGTGTGTGTGTGTATTATAAACCGGAACTATATCGAACAGCTGCGATTCTCAAGAACGCATTGCAAAACGTAATATCCAAAGCAAAATAATCCGATATTTTCGATCGGAAGTGAATACAGTAAAATGCATAACTGTACATATTTAGGAAACTGTCAACAATGACACACTTCACGAAATCGAATATTAAACTTAGTCATAATTATTAGTATAACCGTGCGCCCGATCGACGAGCGGTATAAACAAAATAATGCGGCGATTATAACGTTTGGTCTGTTTGATAATAATTCACCGAAAACTGTTAGTATGTAATAAGAAAATTTAACGCGAATCGGGCGCTTTGGGAATTGTTCAAGTTCACTCGAAAATTCGATGTTTAATATAGTGAAATAAAGATTTATGCATAAATACGCGTTTATTGTACTAATATGTTATACATAAAAGCGTAGTCGAATTTCTAAACAATTTTGATGTCCACAGCAACGATGATAATAATAACAGTGTTTATTGACAACCCTTACCGCATTACCTCTCGTAAAGTACAGCGATATTACGCAATGCTTGAAAAAATATAATTGTACGTGACGAGATGCAAGATACAATGCTCGCAGTACTACTTATTATCAACGCTTAAAAAAAAAAATAATTTTATACGACAAGATGCATTAGACACAATTAAGTAAATACTGCGAACCATTTTTTAAATTTAAAATCAAAATTAATGTCAAAATTGACGAGTTCATTACATGTCTTGGGCGAGCGGTGTAACGGACTGTTTATAACGTAATTTCGATTAGTGGGGTGGGGGCGGGACATAAATAAACATTAAGTTAAGACCGATTTGAAATAAGAACTTCGGACAATCAATCATACCGTTTATTAACTCGTACACAAACACTGCGTCATTGTACTTACGACGAATACCTATAATGGTACGAGACCAATACGGTTAGCGATATCCGAAGAAAACATATTTAAAAAGCCCATTTTATAACCAATCATATGTATAAAACGTCTTTAGAGTTTACCCAACCCGACTGGACTGAGACGGATTCCAGACTGCATATCAAAATTTCTAAGATAGACTCAGCGCATTATAATATAATTATAAAATAATAATTATAATACAATAATAACAATAATAATAATAATAATTATAATAATTATAATACGTATAACCACGTTGATTACCACTGCACGGAGTCATTGAAGAAAAAAAAAAAAAAACAACAACCAACGATAATAACAGCCGTAATAGAGATCGAATGTTAAGCGTTTTTATTGTCTCGCGCCAGTCACCTTGAAAGCGCAGGCGTTCGAAACGAAACGGTCTGAACACGCGAAAATAAAAACGCGTTTCGAAAATAATTTTGAACGTAATTCGAACGCGAGATCAATGTAATTTAAACGGTTATAATAATTAAATTGCGTTCCGTTGTTCCGTGGCGTTTATCGGACGGATTCGCTGAGAACTCCAAATAAACTCGACCGCGTTTAAAAATCGCGACACGAGGCGTGTACATAATATTAAAACGCGTTGTTCGTCTCGTATTTCATTTTATAGTGCTATAATTGTTACAATACATTTTTCTCCGTTATAATATACGCGAAAATATTATAATAATAATAACAATACGATGTTGTTACGCGCGTCTATTTTAAAAGCATCACAGTGTTTTATATTAATACACTTAACAAGCGAGTAAGGAAATAAGCGAAATAATATTTGAAAAAAAAAAAACGGTTTTTTGAAAACAACGTCGTCGTACATTATTGTAATTTATCGTTTTGTTTTCTTTACATCAATTATACTGTTAAAACGCAGTAGCAACGATTTAATCCGCGGTTTTAGTCGATTCGCGTGTATTTCTACGCAGAAACATAAATTCAAAACAATAATATATGATTTATCGGGATTTATATCAGCGGTATCAAGGACTCACTAATCGGGCATCGGATTTTATGGCAATCGCTAATCATTATGTGGGATACGGATAAAAATAGCGCAGCGAGCTTTTTATACGTTTGTTTTATGCACCGATGACTCCGAATGCGTTTTTTTCTATGACGATTTTTCACATATCCGAAGTAGGCATTTTAGATTTTTGGCGCTATTTTGCGATTTTCGATGCCATTCATGGCTATTATGTATATAACAACGTAATGGTTTATTTTGTAATTTCATTAATAGCGCAAATACACAATCTGTCGGTTGTGCGAATCCGTAAGAAAAACCCCTACGTTTTCGTTTCAAACCATTGTCTGTGGTATTTTTGAGTAGCCCTGCGTATTGACCCACCGAACAGTCTACATTTTATGACTTCCTATCGGTTGTATTTATATATTTTAAAAAATAAAATAAAATAATAACACATTTTCTTTTTTGCCATTTTTCATGTTTTTATGGCATACACTATATTAAAGCTTATTTTAAGATTTGTTTGATACTGCGGTAATTTTCAGCGCAATAAAATCCGAGCCCTGATGATAATATATTGGATATACTTTATGGGACATAATGCGTGTACTAGTTTTTTTTTCAGTCAGTGAGCAACTTTTTTACCTTTCGTCAATTTCAGATGTATTTTCCGGTAGAAAGTGTTATACGGGTTATTTTTTGATAATTGTGAAAACGTTCAAACAGTCTGGCGATTTTTAAGCTACTTATAGACACTTGAAATCGTTTAGTTTTAGATTCGGGTTTAACTATAAAGTGTTTTTTTTTTTTTTTTCATACCCGCAGCAAACGACTTTTTTATCAACAAATTTGCTCTAATCAAAAAATGCCGAGAGACTTTTTATGTCACATTTTGGATCTAGTTGGCACATTAAGAAAAAAAATTGTTGATTTCCCACGAGTTTTTTTTTAATAATTAAATAATTTCTACCATGAATATTTTAAGAAATTCGTTTAATATTTAAATTGTGGTTTTTTTTTTTGTTTTATGGACAATATTGTTGTCAATTAAACGCGCGAGTTATTTATTTGCACACGATTTTTAAATGTCACGAGTATTACAGCAACGTAAGAAACGGTGTAACGTGTCTGCAGTGATATTTCCAGCCGATGATGGACGCGGCTGTAGGTCGGGCATATGACCAGGTACGGCCGTGCGCCGATCATAAATCGACAGGTGCGGGAGTTATTAGCCGGCCGCAGAACGCGAGATTGTCTGTCTGAAAACCCGGCGCTTGTGTTCCGGACAAAAGTTATTGCGATCGTCTGATCGTCCGCGGGACGCCCTGTATATACCTCCGCGAGTACGTATTATTATCGTTGCGGTGTCTGCAACTTCGTCGCCGTATTAATGCGCATATATATGTGTGTGTGTGTGCGTGTGTGTGTACATATTATACTGTTATGACTCGTATTCGCTGCCAATATACAGTGTTAACTCTGTCAAATGGCCGCGCGGTATACGAGGGCGACGGCTGCGGCGGGCCGAGGAAGAAGGAAAACGTATTATATTATTCAGTAACTTTTATTTGCGGAATGTGCGGAATATTCATGAAGCGCCAATTAAGGTTTGTTTTTGAAAAATGTAAATATCAAACGACAAATTATTTACCCGTGGAAATAATTTACAACAAAATAAAATATATAATATTATCCTGTAGGTATGAATAATGTGCGTGCGTGTGCGTACGCGTGTGTGTGTGTGTGTGTGTGCGTGCGTGTGCGCGCGCGCGCGTCGCTCGCACCTAACGTCGTGGTCGTTGAAAAAAATAAAAACAAACACAAACGCAAACGTTTTTTTTTTTTTCCCCCCTAGCTCTCCGCGATTTAATAATAATACTATCGTAAGTACATAATATTATATTTATACGACGAGTATAACTGCACTTTTATCGTATACTTAATAATTATTATAATAAACATCATATTATATTAACATAATAATAGTACTCGACACGTCGAGTTTCTGGTTCGGTGTCGTGCCGAGAGTGTTGTTGTAAGCTATATTTTATGGTACAAGGATGAAAAAAAAAAAAAAAAAAAATACATTTTGTAACATCACTACGTAACGACGTGTCACCTCCGCGATGAATACAGTTTAAACTGCAGCAGTATAATACCTATCTTGCTAACCGCCGTCGCGTTATAATCTAGACGCAGTAGAAGCTCTTAAAAAAAAAAATAATAATAATAATAAAAAAAGCTGACATATCTGCTGCTGAAGGGCGTGCCGGCGTTTTAGGTGGGAAGTTTGGAAAGTGGAATACATTACGGCTATTTACGGCCGTATTTAGAGCGATAAATCATCGCTAATGAAAACCGATTAGTACGGCCGAAGTACGGTTAGATAATATGCTTATCGATATTCCGCGATTTTAAACAATACATTTTCAAGCATTTTTTACGTAAACGATGATTGGTTAAATCAAAAATGACTTCCCTAAAGTACCTCCCCGGTCCGATTTCCTTTCGGAAAACCGGAGCGAAACTGCTGGTGGAAAAGTTGTCCGCAGAAAAAAAAATAAAAAAAATAAACGTCGTTGTAAGACCACAGGCTTCTTCGCTTCACTTAGCTCAAAACACGCCAGTACGTTTTGAAATGTTCTCGCGTCCGGAAAAATTTGATATAAGTATTTTGTAAAAATGTCGGATCTTTGGTGTTATTTTCAACCGAATTGCAACAAAACAAAAAATAAAAATTTCGAAAATAACTGAATTGATGCGTAAAAGTTCCCGTTTTTCCTGTACGGCTTTTCTCGATTATTAATTATTCAATGCAGGCTAACCAGACAAATATTGGCATTTAAAACAATATATGTATTATTTTTTTTCGGGTCCAGGACAGCCACGTCGCCATCGCAGCCGTTTCACCGCTGGAAATTCCGCCATAAAATATTTCACCGCCGACCGTTGCGCCGAGTGCTGGATGTTTTTTTATGTTTTTCAGACGTAAACATTAAATAAAAAAAAAAAAAAAAAAACATAGACATCATAGTAAACTCCTATATTCCGTATCGGTAAAAAATTAATCATTGCCTACATCCAAACATATTATTATCGATTTGCCAACCTGTCAAATTATTCCGGAAAAAAAAAAAAAATGGATAACGCTATAAAGAATTTTAAAAATGCGGCGCGACGAGGTACCTTATTATAATATATTATTGCGTGTTATTATAATTTTTAACTCGTAAGTCATTTTGATTAAGGTTACCGATTCTCGCAGCGTTAAATACATATTCGAGTGCACTGACCTATAATAATATTTGTCAAACGAGTTTCGCTAATAATAAAACTGTTTAAAAAGACGCGGACGCAAGTGTTAGAATATTATCTATTCCGGAATATGCGTGTATCGAGACTCTTTTAGATTCTGAGCGGGGCGAGCAATGTATCGGTTTTACAATTATGTCTATTTATTTTTTTCTCTAAACAATTTTTCCACCAGAAATTTTGCTCCGATTTTCATAAATATTACGGTCTTTCAAACCACACATAACCGAACTCCGCTCATGATCGTTTTTCGTTAACAATGTTTAATCGTTGCGTACAGTTATACATTAAATTTCCTCTCTACCTTAATTCGCTCATCTACAACAGTGACCCTCCCATCGTACGAAGTACGTCCGTTATTTTTCAACGTTGGAAAAACTGACAAGATTGAAAACAATTTCTGGTAAAGTTTAATATTTTTATTATAACGTGTTTTCAATCGCAACATATTTACTTAAACTCGTAATATTTTTTTCTGGGCTCCCCACCCCCGACATGTGCCTATACGAATTTGTTCGTTATTCAGCTGTCGTCTAAAACACGTGATAATACATATTTAATTAATTTGCGGGGTTAGTAAACCTTCCGTTGAAAACTTTCACCGTCACTCGGGATCATCTCCAGCAAAAACAGGCCCGTATTATATTATACAGTCAAATTGAATTGTTCCAAAGTTTATGTCGAATCGGTTTGTCAACCGATATGTATATTTATATATGTGTGTGTGTGTGTGTGTGTGTAATCTAAATTCAATTATAGGTTTTTCTACCGCAGTGAATAATACGAAAAAAAAAATGAATCGCTCCTAAATGATCGCTGAACGTTTAACACGGGCTGTTTAAGAAAATGCGCTTGCATACGCTTTTTTTATCCGTAAGAACAAATACATATATATATATATTATGTACATAGGATTGACACATCGAGCCAACAAAAATAATCCACCGCAGTACCACTCTTGAAAAGTCACGTTTAATGCGGGGGTTATCGCCGTACGGTGTATAGGTAATAGATATTGGTTTTTTTTTTTTTTTTTTTTTTAAGTCGACGTTTTTATCCGAACCGAAAACGGCTTTTTTTCGATACGATCATCCGAGAAGGGGAAGTCGCAGCGCGAGCAAACGGGTTTTAATACCGTGTACCGTTTAAACCAGTGTTTCCCAACCGTTGTGTCGGCGTGTGGGGACCCTGTAAGAGAACTTTTCGACAGGCACTCGCCGGCCCGTTGTCTTGGTTTGCGGGAGATTCCGTCCGGCTCACCGGCAACGATCGCATTCATTCGGCGATTCACACGTAATCGCCGTGTTACAGTTTTCCCCTGTGCGATCTATAACGTACGACAAGCCGTAATGCGGCTGTAACATGCGATTTTTTGAGCCTACAGCTTCCCCGAATCAGTTTCGAAACTCCGCGATCAATGCGCGTATACACATATAAATAAATACGAGTACGACTCACTATCGGAGCTACGCGACTGCGATGCGCGTAATGTCGCCGTTACCGTGGTGTCGCGGCCGACCCGTCGCGGGTTATTTTACGATAATTACGGACAGTCACACAAATCCACGCTCGCGCGAATACTTACGTTGTAGATGGTGTACACGAAAAATACACCGTAAGACTAATTTCCCGGAGCGATGTGATATTGCACTCGGCGTGTTTCACGCTTCGTTGGAATTTGTCTTAGGGAGAAAAAAATAAAAAAAAAAAAATTTAACAATCCCCCCGCGGACCACCGAACGGCAGGTCAGCGGTTGGGAACCACTGCTGCAACGGTTTGAACCGACGACGTCGAGAGTATATGCGCGTTTTATATTACTACTTTATTAACGTTTTTCGACATAAAATACATTGAACTATTATCTCGGAGGAAATCGCGGAACTTACCAGAATCGTATACTGCGCAATCGACTGGAGAACTTTGAAATAAAATTGATTACTATTATATTTTATTCGAATAGTTCATAAAAAAAACATAGATATTTTCATTCCCGCTATTATAAAACAGCTTAATAATGTATAATAACATTATAGTTCAGATTTATTTTACGATATTTTTATTCCCGGTCGCCCAATATACATATATACATATTTATATATGTGTTAAATAAAACAAAAAAAAGCTGTCCTGGGGTAATAGGATAATAGGTGCAGTCGAATAGGCGAAAAGTTGGTAAAGCAGTATACAAACGGGAATTTAATGTACGTCTGCAAGTAGCGATTAACCATTACTAACGAAAAAACGATTCTGAGGGCGATTCGGTCGATAGAGTGGTCGGCTATGCCGTATGTCGGTAAAATAATTGCACATTATGCATTTAACATTTTCTTTAATAATATTCGTTTAACATTGTACCTATTTTCCCGTTCTCCGGGTTTTCCCTTATGTTTCCCGTTTATCGGGAGAGCTCCTGGGAAAATCGAAAAATGTCCCACCCGAAGCTGCCTAAAGTGTACTACACCGGTAAGATTTTCATTCAGAAAAAGTGCCCGTTATCGAAAATCGGAGCGAAATATTGCCGGTGGAACAGTCGTCGGCAAAACAAAAATATCATCGTAAAACCACATGATCTCCTATCCGCTCCACTCGGAATCTAAAACCGTGACGCGTACAACGCAGTCGCGCGCATTACGCCGAGCTTCGAGTTTTGCGTTCTCGTGTGCACACACTCGAGGAAATGAAACGTCCCGCGTCCGCGTGATACACAGTGTGAAAATACCGTGTAGACGAGAATAATTAGAAATTTAGCGCGCGCGCGTGCGCGCGATTAATTGCGAATTATGATATCGGGCGGACGAGTCGTCCGCGGCTATTACGGCGGTTTAAATGGGTCAAGGTTGCCGAAAAAGGCCGATAAACAATTTTTTCATTGTGTTATCATCGTAACAATATCGTCCGTAACATTTTATATAACCGACCGCTATTGCGCACACGATACGAATAACGCTACCTGCCGACGATAAAAACCAATATATAATATTACACCTGCCCACGCGCGAACAGCACATCACGGCGCGCATAATGCAATATAATTATTTCGTTGTCGACTGCGTAATCGCGGTCGTATGCCAGACGAACGATCGGATCGCGCACGAGCAGACGATACCACTTGCCGCGCGTTTCCAAGGTAAATTTCCATCGTGTATCGTGTGTTGTTGTTGTATTTTTTAAACACCGTACGGAAAATCCGCGTCCGGACCCCGGTGTTGTTATTGTAAAACGTCGATTTTTTTTTTTTTTAAACGAAACGAATCGATTGTGCGGTTCGCGATTAACGCGGCCGGTTCTCGGGACGGGTACGGGACCCGGGCTCGCCGGGTTCGCGTGTACGGACGCGGGGACGAACGTGTTCCGCTTTACGGGCGATTGTCGTTCCGCGGGCGCCGTCCGCGGAGGGCGAGATCGCGTTTTCGCCGCGTCGGCGTTTTATTATTCGTTTTTTTATAATAATTTATCGTGAATTTCGTTTACCGCCGTAACGATACGGTTGCACGACAAAACCGGTATCGTTTCGCGCGCGATAATTTTCGATTGGTCGCGTTCGCGGTCCGCGTCGTAATTCCAGTGTACTCCGATTTGCTTTATCGTTAGTTTACCAATTATAAACGCATTCGCGATTAACTAGTTTAAAAATAACCAAAAAAAAAAAATGTTAACATTTGTTTTTTTTTTTTTTTTTTGTTTTTAGCCTTTAGAGCGTAAATCGGTATTACGTTATTCAAATTGTATCACAGCCCTAACCTAACCTAACCTAACCTAACCCGTGTATACAAATTATGATAATTTCGATAAATAAATCATGAATAATCATGATTATGGGAATCGTCGATAAATAACTCGCGGTGAACATTTAGGTATGCGAATAAGGAGTAGAAAAAAGAAACGTTTTACGCGTACCGTCTGCCTATTGTGCGCCCGTAATGTACACGCGGCAGCTGTTGTGATAATTTATAAAACAGCGCTCGATCGTTTTTATTTTTTTTTTATTAATATTTAATTTGAAATGAAATTGCGTACTTAAGAAAAAAATTATAACGATAACAACGAAGAATTATCGTGGAAACATACGAGAAAAAAAAAACCCTATATATTGTACGTATTATACGGTTGGTTAGTTATTAAAATGATGAATAGTTTGCATTTTAAACGATGATAAGTTGGACCAACGTAACAATAATCAGCCGTTATTATTTATTATTACATATATATATTTTTATTTTTTTTTTTTAACGAAGTTTGCATTATATATATATATATATATAATTTGCAATCACGGTCAAGGTTAGGTCAGCATTTTAAATTGCACGGTAATATTTCAAAACTATGTCGCTATTTCCGTTAGATTATTACGTTCTAATTTTAGAGCGAAAAATATACGCGCAATTTCCACACGGCGAATAATAGAGTCGCGAGTGATGTTTCCGCGAAAATAAATTGCGATTTAAAAAAAAAAACAAATAACAATAATGACGAAAAAAACGCACGCGAAATCGTATTTTTCGTGTTTTACAGAAATCGTCCGTTTTTCAAGCACATTGTAACACGCGAATATTATCGCGTACGCGTAACAAGCGTACTTTTCGCCGGAATAACAACGGCCGGTAAAATACGATTATCCGCGTGCGCGCGCGCGCGAGCGCGCGAATAACGTCTACTTGGTTATTATTATTTATATATTACGTTTTTTTTTTTTTTTTATTATTCCAAGGTCGCGATAATGTATTTCAAATAAATAATTTATTTAAAATAGTATAGTCGAATGAATACGAATGTGCCTATTACGTGTACCCGGTAACGTTATTACGATATTATATTATTATACCTACGTTTTTGCGGATATTTTTGTTTTCGCGAGAGCCGATACAGGTAAATTATCATAATCGTATCGCATTAACATTGCTGCGCTAAACCACAATACCGCCACGTAAGAACGATACGGGTATAATAATTATTATAATTCAAAATAAATATATACATATGTGTGTGTGTTTTTCAAATACTATATTATGCGGGAAAAAAAAAAAATCCATATATGGTTATTCGGGAAAATGTGTTAACCGAGTAGGCAAATAACGTGTATTTCTACTATACGGTATTCTAATCGATGGTTTTTTTTTTTTTTTTTCATATTGGTTATTACACGTATATAATATGTTGTGAATAAAATTAATTTCTATTCCTCTCGGATATTCGATACGTACAGATAATGTGTAAAAAAAAAAAAAAAAAACCTATCGCGATTAATTTGTTTTTTTTTATTTTCTACTACTATAATTTGTACAGACACGTACACGTATATTGTTATTAACAACAATTATATTGGCGATACCGATATCGATAATGACAATACAAATTTTATAAACTTTAGATTCTGAGCGTACCGAGGGATATGTATTAGTTTTACAACGATGTTAATTATTTATTATTATTTTTTTTTTTATCTGTAAACGGCTTTTCTACCAGAAATCTCGCTTCGATTTTCAATTGTAGCAGATTTTCCGAAAGAAAGAGGACATTTTTTTATTTTCCAAACGGTTTTCATAATAATCGGGCAAAAAAACTTAAAAAAAAAAAAAAAACCGGAAAAATGTACGAAATGTTTTATTTTAAATTTTGTTTTTTATTGTGAAAAATAGTTTTGGAGACTTGAAATCCGGACAGAAAAATTGAGTGTAAACGTAGGGTTTTCCATAACCAATATTGACGAAAATCGTAAACATCAAGGCCTTTCAAATCTCAATTCCGTTCGGAATCGTTTTCCATCGGCAATACGATTAATCATTATGCGTATGTAACGATACATACGATATATTCCTCTCTGTATCCTACCTTCAAAACTTCTCGCCTATGTAACAGCGGCCCACCCGTCGTGCCAAGTACGTCCGTATTTTATATAAACGTATGTTTTTTTTTTTTTATTAAACGAGCGAATTTTAAAGAATACAAATATCACAAAACCGCTTTAAACACGCGCAACCGGAACACGACCGCACGCGCGGAACGTCCCGCAAAACAAAAGACGACACCTGTAACGTAACGTCCAACCGACGCGCGAACCGAACCTCGCACGCCGATTGGTTTCACCCCGTCACGGTAAAGTTCGACAAATATCGCGGACGCCGCGCGTTCAAGATGTTTACCGTTATTATCGTGTTCGGCGGAGACGGCGTTGCGGTACGTATATTATTAATTATTTGTGTCGGATCCCCGTGTCGTTTTTCCTGTCGGAGAAACGTATAAAATAATACGCTTTTCACCCGCCCAAATCCGCTATCAGGAATTATTATCATTATTATTATTATTATTATTACCTACCTATCAAGTTCAGTTACGTTTTTAATCGTTTGATGTGTTTGTGTACTGCGCGGTTTCATATATTTTATGCATACAAACATCAAACGGTATCGACGAGACTCCGACAATATTCCGCTAAAACGGGTCCGCAGGGTTACGATTATATACGTGTATAACAAAATGTTATACCTTCTTATCATAATATGATCCGGTAAAACGCGATTTTCGCGTAGGTTAAAAACGTCTGACATTCGGTCGTGTATTATTGTTATACGTATACCTCTGTAGGTACTGCAGACGTAACGGAAAATTAATAAAACATTCAATAAACGGTCGTTTCAACAGATAGTGGTCTCGGTTATTCACTGTAGTCGCAGATGGGAAATCGGTAAAGTCGGGTTAGATTAGACAGGACGAACCTCGAATAAAATGTCCGAACATTTCAGTTAGGCCAGAACCGTTATTCTGTCCACACAAAACCGAACAAAAACTTAAAAAAAAAAAAAATTTCACCACATCTAAAGAGACCAATACGTTATAATATTCTCTTTCTACGGTTATTTCCAAACGAATTACTAAATATTAAAAAAAAAAAAATCTAAAATAATTAAACCGTTAGCTATTGTCGTAAACTTTCCTGTTTTTAATGTTTTCCTTGGTTTTTCACAATTATTTTGAAAACTACGATAAAAATCAAAAACCGACTTTCCTGTGTGCCAATATTATTGGACAACATATTCTATGAAAAGAGATACTACTTTTGAAATACGAATCAAGATTTCTAGTATACTACAACGAGAAATCTCGCTTCACCTGTTTTAAAATAAAAAAATAATTAAACTTTTACTGCCGTAAAATCGGTTGGGTTTCCTATACGTGTTTTCCTAACTATTATGAAATCTGTTCGGAATAATCAAAAACCGACCTCACCATTTGTGCACCGACTAGATCTAAAAACGTTTTATTTTTTTTTTTTGTTTTTTTTTTCGTTTAGAGCAAGATTTCTGGTAGAAAAGTTGTTCGCTGACATAAAAAAACAAAAAACACACATACGTAGTAGAACCAATTCATTCCTCGCTGCACTCGGATTCTAATAAATAGATAAAAAAAAAAAACGATTTCAAAATAACCCCGCAGTCGTACGAGGTTAGTCGGCCAGAAATACCGAGAAACCTACGGCTTACGCGTTCGTATACGAGCAGCGTGGACGACTCTCGCGGGGGTTGATCGTCTAAATACCATCTGGACCGGGGGGGAAAAAAAAAAAAAAAACGAAAAAACCCAAAAACCGTCGTTCCGCCGCCTCGTAATAATACGTAATACACGAGCGGACGAGGTGCATAAATTAAAAAACGAAGTAACGTTTACGGGCTGTTACGCATAGGCGGTCGAATTTTATTCGGATAGGTAACACGGACACGTACGTACGGGCCGAGTGTGTGAATTTTTTCGGAGATATTCGTCCGACCACGGAGTGCCCGCGGAACCGTAAAATGTGATAATATCATTATAATAATTATTATTAGGTATGCGCGCGGAGAAACTCGTCAGATACGCACTACTTTCGAGAGTCTTACGATGATATAATTCATGTACATGAAAAAACAAAAAATTAAATTATAAAATTATTTTGCACTTATATTACACCTCGCGACGTATTGGTTTTCCAATGATGTTTTTTTTTTTTTTTTTTCTATGAACAACTTTTCCGCCAGAATTCGTCAAATTTAGCACGTTTTCCGAAAGGAAATTCGACTGGGGCGGTACTTTAAAGAGGTCATTTTGCGGTTTTCCCAGTGGTTTTCATAATAAATGGGAAAGACCGAGGAAAAAGTAGGACAATTTACGAAATGTATTGTTTTCAAATCGCAAACATCGCGTACAACCTAACTCCGTTCAGAATCGTTTTTCGTTAGCAACGGTCGAGATACAGATGGTACAGATATGGATTAGATTTCCCCTCCGCTTTCCCGACTTCTCCCCGGCAACAGTGGCCCATCCGTCGTGCGAAGTATGTCCGTTTGTTTTTTCGAACATTCGCAACCGACAATAATTTAACACGGCAAAACGAGAAAGTGACGACGCTATTATGAGTATAGGACCCAGTAGACTGTTCCGCGTTATCGAAATAAACCGACCACGGCGGTGGTCGCGGATCAAAAAAGTTTCGCGTGCCGCCGGCGTAGACCGCACGGCACGTCGAATCGAACGCAATAACACAATAATATCGTTAAGAATCGTGAATCGCGCGAACGACATCAAAAACGTTCAAAACGATTTTCTCCGAGGACACCTTTGTCGCGGCGGCTCTTCATTAATCGAATTGTCGTCGCGCGTCGTCGTCGTCGTCGTCGTCGAAATCTCTTCGGGCCGATAATTCATCGCACAATAATTTTATTGTCTGCTGTTATCGTCATTGCGTGATAATTCGTTATTTCCCGTGACGGCGACAGTGAATTTCGCCGGCGTTGCAATTGTTATTACATTACACACACCGTTTGAATTGAAATTAACGCGCCGGGCGTTTGCCAGTGTTGTTCATACGTGATAACGCTAATAACTGTAATTGGTGACAAACAGTCGAATTTTAATCGCGCGTCTACTCTGAATTCCTAGTGCGAGTTTTCGCGTACGTTATCGACTTTGACAACGCAGTGATGGGCTGGTGCGAATGCCCGGATTTATTGTTCATAAAAAAAAAAAAAAAAGTTACGAGTATGCCGCATCCGGTGGCGTGCCCAGAATTGTTCAATGGGAGGGAGTGTAGCAACAAATAAGGATTGTGAATGAATCATAAAATCGTTTTCTCAACTCAACTCAACTACGGGAATCGGTAACTCGAAAGCTAGAACATAAAAATAAAGCCAATTTCCAATCAATACTGATCAAACTTAGTAACTGGTAACTTGACTACAATAGATGCATTCCAACATTAGATAACTGGTATTTTTTTTGTATTTTCAAGCCTATGGATATCCCCGTATAACCCCTAACTTCTACCCCCCCCCCCCTGCACATGCCACTGACCGCATCAAAACGAATTTAAAATATAATAACGGACGATAAACAATACTAAACACGTCGTTCCAGATTGGCCGGCCTAACACAGTAACGTCTATAAATTTGTTGATATTATGTCACACGAAGTTCAATCTGAGACATGTAGGTATACAAAATTCAGAAGCAACGGATTAAAAACGAATAAAACGTGTGAAGCTGTTTCCTGGATAACACTAATAGGCTGATTTAGAGTGGACATTATAATTTGGCCGCGATTCGGAATTATTATGACGTGATAAAAATCGTTATCGAGTACGATTGTCATCCGAACGAATACGCGTATACAATAACTTTTAAAACTCTTAAAATATTCTACGTTTTAAGTACTTATAGACATCGATTTGATTGTTGAAAACCTCGTTTGAGTAAACCTCTCCTTTTGATAACAGTCAAATTTTAGTTTGTAAATACCAATACTCATATTTGTATACAATATGAGCGTTTTAAATAACGTGCGTGTACTTATTTATTGGGACTGTTTAATCGGTCGGATCCAATAAACGATTGAATTGTTACACTGCTCCTCTGATAAGGAGCAGACAATTTGGCCCGGTGTTTCAATAATAATTGTTTGGCCTGAATAACGGTCAGTGGCTTGCGCCGTATTATTGGTCTGCATATTTTATTATGTTTTTCTTTTGAATTAAAACCGAAAATATGATTTGGGATATTACCATAGATATCGTTCATGATTATCAGGCTTTTAATAATCGCGAAGGTTCTTGAACGAAACTGTATTAGTGATTCACTGCGCACTGTTTAATAGATGTGTTGGAAAGTATGTGGATTATTTTACTTTTGTTGTGTTGAAAACTCTATACAGGGTTTATGGGCTGCATAATTTTGCTAAAAAAAAAAAAACATTGAAATTACGTCACTGATAAGAAGAGTATGACGTAAGCTGCACTATTCGCGCGTATAGCAAACGTATATAAAAACGTACGGAATTATATTTCCCTTTACAAGTGACAACGGACTTTCGTTCGGTTCTTGCTGCCGTGGCGCGTTTCCAACGCGAAAAAAACGAATACAAAAATAACGAGATAATTATTTTAAATACCTATCATTCATCCGGAGCAGGTCCCGTCTGATTTCGATTTCGGTTAAGGGGATTTCGCGCGATCTACTTCCCTCCTCATACGGTTTACACGGTTAACTCTTTTATCCCGTAGAGCGGTCAGATTTCGATAGTATTTTTGTAAGGAACGAAGAACGCAACGAATTCCTATTCTAATATTAGGGACAAGGATGGAAACGGAATTCTGATTCGGATAAACTAAATAAGCACTGCGGATTAGGAGAGTTAACCCTGTAAATCTTGTAAACTATGATTTTTCGAGCAAAAAAACAAGTCTCTTAATACAAAAATCAATAATATTTGTATTTGTTTTTGTAAATAATCTTTAAGACTTCTTTGATTTAAACGTTCGACATTTGTAAAATAAAGAAACCGCGAGTACGACCCTTCAGTATAAAGGGAGGAACGGGACTTTTTCCAAAAACGAACTTCGCTACGAATCTCCGGTACGGCTAAAACGTACGAAAACCCGTGATAATACTATTTGCACTATGCTCGGTGCCTAGGCTCGCGTCCAAGGACTTATTTTGAGGCAGCCGGGCGTGTACCCGGATCACCGGCGATTCTTTAACGTTAAAACGTTTACGGGTTCGAACGTACTTTGACAAGTACGATAACTGTATGGTGTACAATAGGTAATAGTATTGTTCCGCGCAATAAATGCCATTTAAACCATTAAAAGCGACTACGCGAAACAAAACGTCGTATAAACGGACATTCGAAAAGGACGAGTATTCGAGAATCCGATCGTTCGGTTTCCCGGCTAGGGATCACACATCTCGCGTACCGCCCAATTGTCTCGGCACTACGGGCGATTTTACATAAAATACAAGTAATATTACATAGGACACGTAAACATATTATTAATTTAAAGGGGGTAGATTACAAAGGTAATACGAAAAGAACATTAAATTAATATTGGAACACGTAGATTTAGATATTTATTTATTTTTTCTAAAAAAAAAAAAGAGGGTTTTCGTTAGCCAATCGCATCATACGATATTTATGAAAAAAATGTGATATTATCGTTTCGATATTTTCGAAGACCGCTCTACCGATAAATCGAAATTGAAATCTATTAGCGCGTAAATCGATAACGTATTTATTATTATTATTATTATTATTTTTTTTTTTTTTGATAGATATGATATAGCGTAATAAATCGATGGCAGAAATCGAAATTAATTTAGACGACCCTATAATAATATGCGATACGAGATGTTCACCGCGTTCGGCGCAGAACCAACGGGCGTTACATAGAATATTGTTATTACGATATTACCTATTATACTATTATGGTTATTACATACGGAGTAAAGAAAAACCACAATAGTTTTTTTTTTTTTTTTACTTTTTGCCCGGTCTCTTCTTCCGCAGAACAATACGATAAAGATCGCGAATGTAAAAATACTCAAAGATCGCGCGCTCGTGTAGTTCATTATAATAATATTCATAATAATTTACAATTCACCGTAACGTCGAAGAGTGCCGTGCGGTATAACGACGACGAAAAAAAAAAAAAAAAACAGATTCTATCGACAGACGATATTTTATTTATACGTGTACATTATAAAAACATAATAACGCGTATTTTTTCGCGGGCCCCGGTGTCGACGAGGACCCGGGAGTGACCTATTTACCGTGTGTTAATATGTTTTTATTGTTGATTTTTTTTTTTTTTTTGTGTTTTCTTCTCTAAAATATTATGTTATTTACACGGCCGTCGTCCCGCGCCCCGGCCCGGGTTCGGTTCGCGTTTTCGTTTTTGTTCGTACGTCGGATTCACTGCGTAACCGCGCCGTTTTTATTACACCGTTACAATATTATTTTATCGGTGCCGCGCCTAGCCGCGGTGAAGAGGCGGGGGTTGAGGGGGGAGGGGGGGTTGGTTTGGGTTGGGTTGAGTGAAGAGCGCGATACCTATGCACGCGGTTCGGAATTTTAAGTGCCGCGGCCGGTTTTCAAAATACGTCGCGCGGGAAAACACAAACTCGGTATCTGACGGAACGCGTTGTTATCGTGTAGCGGCCGTCGGTCGTATTTTTATCGTTACTATTGTACGGGGCGGGCGGAACTCGTAAAAAAAAAAAAAAAAAAAAAATGAAATAAAATAAAAAAAAAAACCACCACCACCCGACCGCGACTTTTATGCCGCCCCGATCGTAAATTATAAATTCAAAATCGCCCGAACGCGCGCCTGTGCGTCGCCCCTCCCCCCCCCCCCCCCCCCCCCCC
>CABPRJ010001439.1:1176872-1241265 GCA_902439185.1 Cinara cedri
AAAAAAAAAAAAAAAAAAAAACATCGCGCGTTCGATTTTCGGACGGCGGGTGACGCGCGAACGCGCAAATCGCACCCGGCGGGATGGGGGGGGGGAGGCTCTGCGAACGAGTCGCCGCCCGAACGCGGAATCGCGTCCTCCGGTATTTTCGCGGGTCACGTCCGTTGGATATTCCGTAGGTTCCGTATAAACGTCCCGCGTAACGTTTCACTCGGGTCCCGTTCGCCCTACCCTCGCGCCGGCACCGCTCGGACCGGCGAGTTCCGATCGGCCCGCGAAACTGCCCCGAGTCCCCGCCAAACAGGTTAAGCCCGCCGCGCGATATTGCCGGGAAATCGGTGCGCGTTTCCCCAGAGTCGGTTCGCGTAACTCGGGAACACGCGTTGGCGTTCGCCTTGGATCGGGAGACGACGTGAACCGTATGCGCGGTATAGGCAGCAGTGACCCCTTACCGACGTTCGGTTATACTTGAAAACGAAAACGAAAACGGTACGACAGCACTAGGCGACTACGGGTTAAAGACGCACGGGCGGTGCTCGGAATCGGAAACCAACAAAACAAGAAGTCACAACTACATTAGCCTCCCCCCATCCACCCCCTCCCTCCATCTGGAATTTTGTTAAAAAATTTGCTCCCGAAAATTGTTATTCTACTTGCACGCATTCGCGTTCGCGAATTCCGAATTTGTACACCTCTAAAAACCGTTGAAAACCGATGTGGAGCGCTGGCGTGTACATTAGCACCGCCGCAGTAAACATCGATTTTCACGGGTACTGAGTGGTGTACTGATTCAGGATTCGCGATTACAAAATGCGTACAAATAGAATAACTCCAATTGTCGGCGCAAGTTTACGGCAAGAAATTCCGAGTCGGGGGTGCTAGTGTAACTGACCTCGGGAAACAAAAAAAATGATTCCAAGAAAAAATTAGCGTCTCTTGCAGTCATTGAACCGAAATCACGTGGAGAATTATTGTTAGATTCGTGCGCGGCTGTCTCGGCTATAACGACAAACGCGTATAATGTACATACGACTCTTATTAAGGTACGGCGGGCTGATCGATGTGATCTGCAAGTGGTACGTTCTAGAAACAGAAATTAATATATGTGTACACGCGGGGTAATTCTGTTTTCGTTAAACACTCGTTGTTTAGCGAGGTATATTGATTATTTTCACAAAAAAAAAAAAAAAAAAATTGTTGACAATGTACGGAAAGGGCGGATCTAAAATTTGCACGGCCATTCATTTGGTCGTCCTTATTTTTGGGGGCTATGCGACCAACTGCAGTTTTTGATTTTCAAATAGCGACCTACATTAAAAATTCCATAAATAGATTTCCGTCAACGAGATATTCCCGTTCACGAGACATTCCATTTTTGAATGCGGGCACATAGTAGTGGAACGCTATTCAAACGGCCGCGTGCCGTGCCGCCGCACGAATGATACTCTGCTACTTTCACTCCTGCATGTCTAAACTTAAAAATGGACTGTTTAACCGGTCAATACTTTGCGAAATAATTATTAGATTTCAACGATGAAAGAACCACCCTGTGCGTATTACATACGAAAAAATATCAAAGTAGAAACAAAATTATCAAAATGATTAATACTCGTATAAATAAAATGTATAAACAGAAAAATGTGTGTATAAAAATAAAAAAAAAAAATGAATGCTTCGCCTGAAGATGATAATTGTATTATACGACCGGTTTCGAATTGAAAATTCATCATCAGGCATATCACAGTCAAAATGTAAAACGCGACGCGTTCATTCTTTTATTTATTATTTTTATACATACATTTTTTATTTATATATTTATTTACTATATGTATTACATATGTTACGGTTAATGTCGTTATATTGTATTTATTATTTTTGTGAATAAAAACCAATTTTACACTGTCGGTGTTAATACCAGAGTGTATTATCAAACCTGTTATCAATCTCATTAACCGTTTTTGTACGTTAGTTTTTTTTTTTTTTTGTAGGTTAGAAAGGAATACGTGAACAGACGAGCGATGATGGAGAGTCGTAGAGAACCGATAATATAAGAGTATTTAGACACTCGAGTGCTTTCGAAACGAAAAAATCAAACGGGAACAGGAAAAACGATTATAATATCGGTTACGACACAGTGTGCAGTGAACGGTTTCCGGTATCGACTCGGATTGCCGACACCCGCGAGCATAAAACTCTTTGGTCGGCCATCGGGACGCGGAGGAATACACAGAAGTATGAAGGAACACGGGCGAAGGAAACCTTTATAATATGTACAATTTGTTTTGTCTCTTTTTTTTTCTTTTTTTTTTCCCCTTCCCCCGATTTCCCCCCGAACACTGTACGCCAACGTGTCGAACGCGCGCGTGCTGCGGAACAGTTAAGTTTGGTCGGGTCGCAAAAAACCCGAGACGCTTTATACGATAAAACACGTGTCCGCTACCATATGCAATTATTGCAGTGTACATTATCGGTGCATGCGATATTTCATTATTATTCGTTACGCGTATATACGTTCGCGAGCCGTTATAATCGCGTTCACTTTGTCCGCCACGGTATCCGAGACCCTGCACCGGGGTGGTCTCCCGGCGCCGCCCTTTCGAACGTAATAATAATGTTTCGCGTAAAGGCACTTGTTTTTAATTGGCTAAACGGAAATCAAAAAAAAAAAAAAAGCCTGAAAATTGATTAAACGGACGCGAGTACCTATAATGAAAAAAAAGCAAAAAACGCATAATTTAAAAAAAAACCGAAATCAATATTATAATATGATATACTGCGGCAATAATATTATAAAACTTTGATGCGCCCCGCGCGTCGCTACGCGGAGGCGGCCGCGGCGGTGCTGCACCACGCGCAAGTGAATATAACGATGACGCACAAAAGAAAGAAAACCGCGTATATAATATCGAAAAATATACATTGTTAACAGTAAAATAAAAAAAAATAAAAAAAAAAAACAAAAATACATAATAATATATATATATATGTGCTTGTAATAAGTTTTTATAATAACGTGTATGTATATAATTAACGTAGTGTGTACAATAATATATTCATCGTGCACGGTACATTGTTAGAACGTTCGACAAACACACACACACACGCGCGCGCGTATATATATATATAATTTGTTTTTTATTAAAGAACCCTCTCAGTCGACATCGTAATAACAATAATAAACGCTGTCAATAGAAAATATTTTTATTTATTTTTTATTTTTTTTTTTTTGTATGAAAACGAATTCGTATATTTCGATAAAGGATCGGAAAACGAACGGAGACCGAATAATGACGCGCGTATCGACGACGAACGGGGACCGGATCGGCGTGCCGATAACACGACGGGAAAATGTACGCGACCGAAGCAAAATGCCACGGCGGAAATCAATCGTTTTCGACGGACGTCCGTGTCTTGACGTGTTTTCACGCGCGGGGACACGGACGGGCGGACGGCGGGAATCATTCGCTGCGACCCGCGAATCCCGTCCGGCGAAAACTCAAAATCACGCGCGGACAGTTTCGTACGGAGCAGCGGTGACCGACCTTTTTTCCGTAGAAAAATAGGTCGTAGGAAAAACAAAACAACAATAATTCTCGACGGACCGAGAATTTAAACTCTTTTACTTTCGAGTCAACAGTGCATACGGTGACATATTCAATTATTCACGACGCATTGATTCGTTCGTTATAAACGGGAGAAAAAACGCGTGCAGTAATAAACACGGTATGTCTATTTTTAATGTGAATTTTGGTTTTTTTTTTTTGAAATTCGGGGTTATTTTCTATTTTCAAATTTCGATTTAATCAACACTTTGGCGGGCCGCGATTAACACGCGATCCGCGGGCCGTAGTCGGTCACCGCCGGTACGGAACGTACAGTACGAACAGTTGCAGTATCGATTTGTAATTCGACACGTTCGGGCGCGATATTTTCGTACGACAACACCCCGTCATGTATGGATATTAAATTTCGACGCATTATGGATTAGTGCCAGATTCCGTTATCACTGTTATCGTTTCGTCGGTATCGGAATACGCAATCGCGGTGTGTACGATATCGGTAATATTATAGAATATTGTAATATAATAATTTGTTGTTATCTATTCGCTCATTGAATGAGTGCATTTGCTGTAAAAACGAGCAATAACGTGTGATGATAATAAAATACAAAAAGATAATAAGTAGGTAAACAAGTAACGGATTCGTGTTGAACGTGTTGTCTTCGAGTATCAAGAAAATATAAAACGACTGCAGGGAATTTATTAAGTTAAAATATTCTAACGGATTTAGTTTATAAATACGATTTATTAACACCGCAAAAAATGATAAATAAAACATAATTTTTTTATTATGCGTAATACGTACGATTCCGTTTAAATGTGCAATCGTTTCGCGCGTAGTAGATTTAATTGAATAACTTACGGGGCCATCCGAGGAGAACCATTGAAACCCCTCTGTCGTTTTACGCTTTTTTTTTTTTTTGTAAATGTTTTCAAGCGCTCCGGCCCGGCGGTATTTCGGCGTTCCGCGGATTCGTTGTCGACGAATATACGAAAATCCGGTCTCCAATAAATCGCCATCGGGTCGCGCCGCGGCCCCCGGAATTAAAACCGCGCCCGCCCGCTGTGCCGTGTACGGTTATCGGTTGGCCGGTCCGCGCGATCCGTAAGTAACCGTGCGCGGCCGGTAACGCGGTGTTACGCCGTTACGGCGCCGGGCCCGCCGCGAAGTGGCATCGGCACGATTTGTGTTCGTTTACGGCGCGCGTCCCCGAGGTCCGAGGTTCCGGCGAGCGCGCAACAAGGGGCCGGCACCGTGCTGCGCGCCGCGGCCCGTCGGGTAGCCCGCGGCACGCGCGGATGCCGCCGTCGCGGTTGAAGGGCCGCGGCCGTTCCGATACCCGACACCGCGCGCCTACGTTCGGTTACGGCGGTTTCAACGGCGACGTTCGCGATAGGGCCGCGCGGTCGCGAGCTCGTGTCGAACGTATTCCCGCGCGAAACCGAACGGCTATCGTTTACGAGCGAACAACTATCGCGTGGGGGTTTGTTTGTTTGGTTTTTTTTCTTTTTTTTTTCAAAACGCCAGGCGGGTCGGTTCGGATTCGGAATGCCGGGGAGCACGGGCGCGAACCCTACGTGATTCATTCGTATCCTTTTCGTGTTTATGCGATAACGCGGTGGATTTATTGCGCGGTCCCGCGTTACTGTGCTCGCCGCGCCGCGCGACACCGCGGACAATTGCCTGCGCGTAATTCGGAACGCGCCGCGTACCTATTGTACAACATTACAACGCGAGAGATACTGTCGGATCCGCGTCCTTATCGTTTCCGCACTGGCTGACGGTGTAGGTAGCGGTGCCCGCGGTTTCGCCACGGTCTACTGCTGGCGTTTTGAACAAACAAAAAAATTAACCATTGTGTGCGGCCGACAACAGTGTGTGCATATCGTTTGTAACATTATCTTATAATTATCATTTTTTTTTTTATTACCTCGATTACCCATATTATTATTGTTGTTTAATTTACACGGCGGCGGCGTTGGTTTATCACAACGCATTATCTATGTTTACTAATTTTGAAATATTTGCGAAATATAACGTTATTATTATTATTATTATTTTTTTTTTATACCGTTTATCTGTGTACACGATAACGAAATATCGAATAATAATAGTACAATATTGTACATAATTTAAAGGACGAGCGTTGTAATGGTGTATCCGTATCTCGGTGAAATGTTGACTTTGTCAGTACAATATACGTGCTCACAATTTAACATTGACAATAGGGTCAGAAAAATCGCAAACTCGTTTGACTTTGCGCACATCCTCGCGAAAATTGAGAACACGTTAGTTACTGCCATATGATCGAGAAAATAATCACAGTAATTATGTTTCTATATCTACTTGGTTTGTTACGGTATGTTTAGGTAATAAAACATATGCGTATCTATGAAACTTAGAAAAAAAAAAATAAGTTGATACCGCTAGGTCAGTTTATATTGTACTGCAGTACGCAACGATAATAAACCATTGAGAACGATCAAAACGATTCTGAACAGAGTACTCGTGTTTATCCGTTGTTGCCAAAGCTATCCGGAAAATCGACAAAAATCGAATAACAAAAAAAATAAACCCCCCGGGAGGGAGAGGTAAACCGCGGAAAATTTTAATAAACGTTTCGAATAATCTACGTATAGAAAATCACGTGTTTAAAGGTATGCCGTGAAAGAGTCATAGCATTTTTACTAACCGTAGAGTGTTTTTCGAGAAGAAAAAACCCACACGTCTTTGCGGAACACATAATAGCTTATTTTCTTCGGGATCTAAAACATTGAAATTTATGGTTTCGAATAATTGTCAATTATGACTTTTTTTTTTTTTTACCCCGATTGAAGTATTATAGGTATCTCATGCGTATTATTATAATAATCGATTGGGAATCGGACGCATGACGCGCGCTGATAGCATCGCGCGTACGTCTTTTATCGCGAGACAAGCCGATCCCGACCTACGTCAAGCACGCGGCATAGCCCTTTCAGTCAAACATTATAAATTACAATAATATTATCAATAAGCCATTGTCGATGCTCGCATACCGCGAATGTCTCACAAATACCTCCATCATTATTTCCGAACCCGTCAGATCGGCCACTCGTTGCAATAATTAATTACACGTATTTTAAACGTCCAGGTTACTGTGTTTGAAACGATCAAATTACTATAAAACTATAATATTTAAATACGTCTACGCCCGTAAGTACAATGTATAGACAAACCCGTTGATTGCGCTTTAAATACTGTAATATATTATTATTGATGAGTCTTTGTTGTTGCCGATTGCGGTTTCAAATTGAATCAGAATAACGAAAAAACCGAACGTTCGAAATAGCTATAACAATATACTATAATGATTATTTACGTCTCCGAGGACGCGCCTGATAGTCGATTATTATTTATAGGAACACCTATTTATTATAAAAAGTGTGATTTTCAAATATCCACCGTTCTACATCAAAGCATAATTATTTTAATACGATTATTTTTTATTCGGCGAGTTTATTAGACAATATTAACAATATTGATTTAATCCCATTATTTCCGACATGTTCGTATTATATACGCCAACCACATGCGACCTATGCGACTGCATTATATAAATATTATTGTAAAACACATAACGCTGAACGGTGGCTGTTGAAATCAAATATTTAAAACAGCGCAATCACAATTATTATTTACAGCGCAAGTACCGTGATAAATGATTGGATATTAAAATCCTGTACACGTGTCTATATATATTAATAATTAATAATAACGCAGGTTGATTATTAATACACAAAGTAAATACTAAATATATAAAGCGATTTTTATTTTATTGTTTTTATTTTTTATTTAAATCGATAAATATTTACGAGAATTATTTATTTAATGATATTACATAATATAAATACATATTTTTTTTCCTTCCAATTAATTGAAATAATTCTGCTGCAGTAACCACCTATGTATTTTAAATGTTAATACGATCGGTCATGTTGCTTATTGATATAAGGTCAAAGGACTAATGTATAATAATACATTTTGTTTTGCGTAACCGGAAAAAAGACATAGGTCGGCTTAGAAAGAAATTTGTTTCGTGTTACGACAAAGTCAAACCTTTAATATTGCGTATTGCGTATCTTTTCAATTACGCACTAATGATTAGTTCTTTTCTTTCGGAGACACCTTTAGGTTTTACTGCTTTTCGTGGGAAAGATGCTTTATTTTTAGGGCTCTTTGTGGCACAATAATCCTAAAAATACTGTTTACCAAAACAGTAATTGTAAAATATTAAAAAATATCTTTTTTTTTTTTTTTTTACTCGAGAATCGAAAATCAAATTAAATGTTTTTCTTTTTAGCAATTAATATTAATACATTGTACATTAATAAATATTGTTTTAAACCGTTAAAAATTAAAAGTTTAATTTAGAAAAATAGTTTTTTTTTTTTTTATAATTATGATCTTTAATTAAATCGAGTAGTTAATTGTATCCCACGAGGAAAATCTAAACCCATCAACATTAGGATGTTTATGTACATCCAACGATGAAACCACTTTCAGAGTTTCAGAGTTCCCGATTACTAGGTACCTCAAGTCATTTGACCTAATCCCAAAACTCGTGTCAAAGGGTCGAAAACTCAACCGGCTGGATGGACACAGCGCACAATTTATTGTATTGATTATTATTATATTTTTTTAAATAATTCATATTTTTTAGTTAAATATATTAGGAAAATTTTAAATGGAAAACACACGCGCATCTACTGTCTCAATCTTACTACCCAGCAACACGTAAAAACAACGATTACTCAAACTAAGCGAAACTAACTTAATTTTGATTTTAGGCGGAACGATCCGCCCGGCGATAAAACAACGACATAGCGAAAAGTTGTGTCAAGTGATATCGACTGCAGCGAGACTTCAATGACGCTTATTCGTTATTGTCAGATAGAACAAATTGTACACGTGCGCGGATACCGGCAAACACGATTGCTTGTACGACGATTTTGACGCGCTATATGTCGCGCTAAACGTGCACGCGATAATTTATTTTTTTTTTTAATTTAAAACTCGCGATTTAAACTGTATTCCATTTCGATTTCAATCAAGAATTATGACGTGTTGAGAGGTTTCTGAACTGTTCCAAACTTATATGGTATCACTTGAACGCTTTTTTCGCGTAGGGATCAAAATAAGGCATTTGAATATGTATTTATTTTTTTTTTATACTAGGTCACTTTTTGCACGACGGCGACGATATATCCATTAACCCATCTGCACATTATTATTTCAAGACCGGCATATTTATTATTTTATTTTTAATTCTAAACGTAGCGAGAAATGTGTTGATTTTATTACGAAGTTTGCGATTGTTTTTTTTAGTTTTGTTCCTGTAAACAACTTTTCTACCGGAAATCTTGCTCCGATCAAATAAATGAAAAGAGACATTTTAGTTGAATTTTAATTTTCGATATAGTTTTTTTAATAATTGGAAAAAATTGTTGAAAAACTTTGTAAAACAGGAAAGTTTACGGCAATAACAGTTTTATTATTGCCGAATATTTTTTTTTTTTTTTTTGTAAATCAGTTAATAATTACCATGAAAAACTGAATGTATTTTACAGAATACTAATAATGTCTTTTTCTAAACGTGATAAAATTTTTACAATATTCCGACAGTTTTTATAGGAGTTTATGTACTATAAATATAGGTATTTTTAGACAGACATTTCTAGTTTTATTTAAATTTTTAATTAGTATTATACGGATAAATATGTTTTGGGCCAGCAAAAAGTTTTATATTACTTTTAAAAGTGTTATTCAATGTAAATTGTACTCAGTGGTAAAAAATAAAAAAAGCTGAGAGTAATGTTACGGACAATCAAAAAAATCACTGAATTTCTGAACATATTTGACCGACCTTCGCTCAGAACCGTTTTTCGTTTACAATGGATGCGTACAGATAGGCAACATTGCATATAACCATTGAAAAATAATGCAAAATTAAAACATTGAAAGAGCCGATATAAAAAAAAAAAATTGTCTTATATATACCTTCAAGTCGGACTTGCTATACATACCAAAATAGGTACACAATGGATTTATTGAAACTGAATTTATGTGCACATTTTCATGTTAGGAATACGAGTCATATGCATCGAGTGAATATTATATATTAATTAATTTTAAGAAAGTTTGTTTGTTGTTAAAAATACTCTGTCTTCTTGTAAAGTCGTTATAAATTCATCTACGTCCATCAAGTGCTTCATGACTTGTTTTAATCCATCTTGTCATTCACAAGAAGAACAGCAAGGTAAGGTCGCAAAGACAAGTGTAAGGACGGCATTCATACAACAGTTCTTCGGGTTCGAATTTTTCAGAATGCAATAATGATACAGAAACAACCTTAATATTTACACGGAAACTTGTCTGTTGAGGCTATTTTTCCATCACTAAATTGTGTAAATTTCCCAATGGACCGCGGCACATCGGACAATAGTTGAATTGTAGTTGACGTCATGTATTGCATACTAAATATCCACTTTGGCGATGTAATATTGGTGGTAAAACATAGTCGAGACATTCAAATAATGATCTTAAATCTACTGATAAGCCAAAAGCATTTCTGCACTTAATTTCACCATCGACTGATGCTACAAAACTATCAGATCCGCTCATCCTTGTCTCTTGCTCAGTTACTAAATGGTTGTTAAAAACGATTTTGGAATTTTAATATTTAACTGCTGTAAAACTATTTGCAGTTTCATGTCGTAAATGTTATCGTGTTTTTTTTTTTATGTAGTAATTTATTTTGGTAGGCGATTACCATAGAAACGCAACTATCGCAATATTATTATTAAGTAACGTAAGCCACTTCATGATTTTTATTCGTATCCATATGATTTTCCAAGGTCCCCAAGGTCCAAAAGGTCTATTTGTTTAATGTTCATCATAAATAATAATTTAACTATATTATTTAAGTTATTCTTATGGTAGTATGGAAATATTGAAAATTTGTAGTTTTTGGATTTTTTTTATATAAACTGTATTACGTTCCGATTTAAGTGAATAACAATTTTACGGGTAAACCAAAAATGAGATAAGTTGAATGCAATATTTTTTTTATCTAAATTTATCTATTTAAAGTTCACACATATACCCGAACTACACTCAGAATCGTTTTTAACGTCTTCGTATAATATAAATGTATATCAATTAAAGATTAAATGGCGCATATAAAATATAAAATAATGTGGTTTCTTTTTTTCTTATCTTTCGATAAAAAAATATTCCTTCAATGGTGAAAAAACATTTAACAATATTGAAAATAATATTTCCACTACACAACATGATTCTTACTGTTATTATAATTTTAAATTTTAACTTGAACAAAAAACGATCAATATAATAACTGTGTATAGTAATAATATCGTGAAACTTTATCATAGTGATAAATCAATGAATTTCGAATTTTAATTAATATCGAGTTATATAGCCTCACTAATGTTAGTAAACGTAAAATATTGTACATATTTTAATGATTCGACTTCTAAAAAAGCTGTACAATAAATTTAATTAATAATAATAGTTATTGATATTTTTTTAGGTCGATATAATTACTGTGGTGTATTCGTGGTAAAAAGCAAATGAGTATCAATATTTTATTTTCTGACATTTCCTGACACTCTGCAACGGGGCTAAAACATAAATGAAAAATTTAATATTCTTTAATATTTATGAGTTAATTGTGTACATTCAATCAACATACTTTTCAATGTCTTTTTTTTAACGAATTTACTTTGCAGTTTTAAATAACTGTAGACACTTTAGATTTTGAGCGTAGCGTTGTACAAGTTTTACTGTGTTTTTTTTGCCTGCAAACAAGTTTTCTATCGAAAACTGACAAGAGACATTTTGTTTCTTACAGAATACTCATACGAGTCTTTTCTAGACGCAGTAATACATTAAAAACATTTTGATGATTTCGGAGCTATTTATAAGTATTTTTGTGTTTTATTTGGTAGGTACTATATGTAGAAAAAATTGGTTGACCATACAGAAATACTTGCAAATTTAACACGAGGTTCGCTCATTATAGTGCACGAGGTTGTACTTAGTAAATATGGTAAATTGTATATTATAATATTACGTAGATACCTACTATTTTGTTTTATTTGTTCATTAATCCTTATAATGTTATAACATAACGAGAGCGCGTGAAAACCTGGAATATACCTGTCAGACACGTATCTACATTCCCGGTTTCCACGGGTCAGATTCCGCTGCCCCGGGTTCCAGATTTTTATTTTCCAGATGTGTACGTTACAGATTTATATATTCCTGATATGTACATTTCGGAATTCCATAGTCTAGGTTCGGTTAGGTTGTTTATAATATGTATTGATTTAATTAAATTGATAATAATTTACGTAGCTATAAATTCATAAATACATCATAATTTTTACGCACTGGATCGTAAATTGTCGCATAAATACACACAAACAAAAGTATAGTGTCTGAGGGCCATATAATACTGATTATTTTTGTCGAATATTATCGGAAACAAATGTTTAGCAAAATAAAATTGTCGTTCGATTTTTCCGTATTTGCTATCATGCTAATCTGGCTCACAGTCGTTAAATCCATTTTATACGGTATGATAATATCATGATTGCGCGGAGGGGAGGGTGCTTGATTGTGCTATTTCAAATATATATATACGTATTATTGTTATTCTATTATATTGGTTTTACGAACATTTTAAAATTACCCCGTGTATTTATTATTATCTAGTTATTTTTTTTATTCACGTAGTTACATTAGAAAAAAAAAATTGTTCTCCGAAGAACCGGGTTCGCGGATCGCGTATTTAAAGTATAATAATCAAAGAGAGGTCTTTATTGTCGAGAGGGCGGATCGAGTGCAACAATTTTACGACTCAGAACGGAGCGGAAAGTCTATACGCGTATACGTTCACCACCGTAACTACTGCAGGAGAGGAAGAAGATACAATTTATAGGGGGCCTTCCTCTTATCTTGTCTTTATGTATACTTCGCGATTTTAATAGTCGACTTTACGGCCGCGGAACCATCATTACGTATATAATGTCATATACGTATACGCCTGGAAATCGAAAGAAAAAAAAAGCAATTTTAGTAGGCGAAATTGGCCTATAAAGTCAAAACGTGATATTCGTTTATATTATATCGGCTATTGCGCTGAACTGAGATTTGATCTTAAGAAAAAAAAAAAAAAAAATAAACCCTTATAATACTATACGTACACAACGCGAAACGAAAAAACCTAACCGTACGATTGATTACGATTTTTTTTTCTCTCGTAGATAATTAAATGGCCGAACTGTGAGACCGTTATATTATTCTAAATTGAAAATCGCGGTACATAATAATATACGGTATCTATTATACCCGAATGCTATAAAGCAAAAGCAAACGCACATTGTTATACCAATTTCTGAACGTTTATAATATTATCGATTGTTATTTGGTTCTCGGTTTTCCTGCGCGCGCAAATTTTAACTGAGCTTATAATATATTCTATACAAATATAATATACTCTTATACGACTAAACTCGCCGAACAAAAGATAATTGCATTAAAATTGTGCTCCGGACGATATTTAAAAATCCTACTATTTATAGGAAACGCGTGACTATCGATCGGTTTAAAGCCAACAAAACGTCGTGCTTGCCAATTATTTCACATCGCATCTTTGTATTGTGTGCAGAGGCGCACACGCGATAAATATAATAATAAAATGCATAACGTGCACGGACAGACCGTTCCGCCGTCGTCGGTATAATTACCGCGGGTTTTTCGTCCGTTTAGCCCGATTCGTTTTGCAACTGTACAATATCATAACATAATATAATTCATACAAATTGATAATTCGATCGATTCTGTTATCGTTCATACGCAGGTATGTTTCGCTTTCGTTAACCGATATCGCATATTGAAAGCAAGTTTTGTTTGGCCAAGTCATATTAGGTTTACATAGACAAAACGAAATACCTAACCCGACCCCACATAATTGTTACCTACTATCTTATAGGTATACGTATACAGCGGCGTGCGCGGTGGGGAGAAGGTTAGGGGTTATTCCTCCCCACCCCCTCCCAATTGGTTTAAAAATACAACAAAATATTAGTAATCTAATACCGAAACAGATATTATATTTTAGCCGAGTTACGAGGAACAGTCTGATGTATTGGTTAGAAATTGGCTTTTTTTTTTAGGATCCGGCTTTTAAATTACCAATTCCCATAGTCGGAGCCGGGTAGACAAGACGATTTTACGATTTATTCGCAATTCTCATTTACTACGTCCCCTTCCATTGAACATTTCTGGGCACGCCGTTTCAGTATAAAACGGTCTATAATATTAAACAGTTGGATCGCGTGCGTGGATGCATATGAGTGTTAAATCTAACGCGACGGATAGAACATTCGCTACCCGTGAGCCGCAGAGCTCCGTCGCTATACGGAATCGGATTTTCCCCCCCAGCACATTTTGGTGTCGGTACGCCAAAACAGCTACGGCCGCCAGAGTTTTTTTTTTATTAAATTCGTTTACGATTTCGTTTTGATTTTTTTAAATGAGTTTACGTCCCTACGCCCGTCTACACTGCCCCGTATCACGGTCCGTAACATGTACCGTTTCCCTCTTACAATAGGTATACAAAGTATCGCCAAGTTTATCCCTCGTCGTTTTGGCGTTATAATTGGTTTGTTAATATTTACGCCGCCTATTGTGATAAACGGCCGTTTTGTCCGACGAATAAATCGTCTGCAGGGCTCAGCGCTGGTGCCGTTTATAATGCCCGCGCGTCAGTATGCTCATACTATAATAACATAACGCAATTTTATTATTATGACGTCCGCGGGACGCAATAAACGCATAAATTCTAGAGTGCTCGCGGATCATCTCGCGGATATGTGCACATTGGTTACCAAAAATAACTTGGCCGACAAGTCGTAAAATTCTTTAAACGCCTAGCTATTTAAAATTTGTGTGCCAAGTTATTTTTCGCAATGGCGTTTCTACGGCGAGACCGGGGATTATAAGCCCGTGGTCTATAATATCACAATATTATTACTGTAATTCGCGTATACCTACGCGCGCCGCGGCGCAGAGCGGATTACTGCGCGATATCGTATAAATAAATCAAAAACATTATAACACAGGAATGTTAAACCGGTGTCGTTCGAAAGAAGCGTTAAAATTGTTACGTTTTATTGTGCACCTATGCGACACGCGTATACACGCGTACGTCAAACGACAATAATTAATATAAGTACAGGACTTAGGTGTGCACTGTATCTATATATATATATATGTGTGTGTGTGTACATAACGTTGTTAATACTACCACGGAGTTATATATAAAGACGAAACAAATAAATACGACCTACATTAACATCGTAATATTATAATAGAATATTTTACGTTAAAAAAAAAAAAAATAATAAGTTATATTTAAAACGTTACAGTTCCGACGATAATAAAGCGGCGTCTTTAAGATTTTGAGCGCGTGGCGAGGAATGTTTCGGTTTTACTGTAATGTTTGTTGTTTTTTTTTTTTTTTTTTTTTCGAGCGTACCGAAGAATGTATCGGTGTTACTTTGATGTGTGCGAATTTCTTTTACCCGCCTGTTAACTGCATTTCTACCGAAAATCCCGCTCCAAACGTAAAACGGCGAGTGAATTTTTTCGTAGCGTTTCACATCTATTCGATGCGTTTAGGTGGTCATTTTTTCGATTTTCCAAGTTGTTTTCGCGACAGTCGAGAAAACCGGCACTAACGGTCTCATTATTTTCAAATTCGTTTGTTTGTTGTCAATTCGGTAAAAACAATTATAATGATCTGACATTTTTACCAAATCCTCACATCAGTCTAGGGTTGAGTTTTCAAACAATTTTAATGATTCGTAGTTTTATTTTTTAATACGTGTATAATTAGTCCTGTAGAACGAAAATTCGCTCTATTTACCCGCGGGTAAATGATTTATCGTTGCTTACAGATAAACATTAAATTACCTTCTGTATCCTGCCATCCATACTTCCCACCTACAACAGTGGCTACACCCGCGTGCGAAGTATGTCCGTCTTTTTTTTCTTTTTCTTTTTTTCACATCTACCCAAATTTCACAGTCTTTCATATTTACAATTACCTATACCTATCCGTTATACGTCTTAAATTATTATATTTTATCGATATAAAATACACACTTATCGTAATATTATAACTATACGGTATTGTAATGTTATGCTCATACAACATAATATTTATTTTTATAAAATGTATTATTTATATTACTAAAACAGTGTGTAACGAAAAGATTCAAATACGGCCTTAGAGTACTTGGTATTTTCTACTTAAAAAATGTAAACAATTTAATAAACGTAACGGAGCATTTGCTGTTCGAGAAGGATACATATTATATTCTTTACAAATAAAATATTTTAAGATTGGTCAAACATAGTAGAAATTTATGACATCCGATTCAGCCCTCCGAGGACACTGTCGCACCGTCGCCACAGTCATGCTATGAATATTCTTATAATTCCTATACAACACCTCAATAAATATAATTGTATTATTAGTTACCTTCTATCGACACCGACGCGAAGGCCACCAGGGCCCTTTTGAGCTTATAAATAATAACGGATTTTTCGTTGTTCGAGAAGGATCCATGTCCCATTTATTACTTTTCATTAGATATATTTCAGTACGAATTAAAATAATTGTGTTACCGCAATTAAAGAGAGGATTTTATAACTAATACAGACCTATACCTATTTTGGGTTACTACATAGACCCCTAACCATTTTCACGTTTATAATATCTATGATTTTTTTTATTTTTTGTATTACTACAGTATATAGAGTTAGATGAGTTTCATTTCCGCGGCGTGTAAAGATATAGTTTTTTAATGATTTTAACCTACTATGTCGCATACTATACCATACTATATTGTACTTCCATCATATAGAAATAATATTATCGCATTGCGTATTTTCAACTCGACTACTTTGTAACCCGGTAAGGCGGTAACTATATTATAATGTATATTATAGGTATCGATAATCGCGTATAGCGTTACTTGTAATAGGATCGGTAAGTTACTACTTGTTTGGAAGTCATCATCGCCTTATTATAGGCTTAAATATTACAGAGGTTTATTCATAACAATATGATAGCGTCTAAATATTATATTCGCCATAGAAAATGAAGTTCGTGTTAATTTTGTCTAAGTACTTATATTGTATATTTTTTTTTTCCGTCCTTTTTTTGTCTTCTTCGGTGTTCACCGTTTAATACCCATATAATGAAATACGTAATTCATTAATATATTCTTCACGCCACTCATCATATAATTATGATTTAATCGTTATGATCGTTTGTTAAAAAATTATATCATATTTGAACAAAATCTAACGTTACGATAATGTTTGTGGATTTATGATTTTTTTTTTTTTTTTTCTGAATTTGAGAACATCGTACAAGTATATCAAAATACTCAAACTTTTTGAATAATAATCAAAGGTAAAAAAAATACGTAAAGTGTATTTATAACAAAAATATATCGTTTTTTTTTTCACACTTTAAATTATTATCGAAAATTGAAATTACATACTAGTAATAATGATAATATGTACCTATATTGTAATATGTATATAGCTATATAATATAGTATTACAGATTATATCGACTGCGGGTGAATTTAACTAACGTAAACATATCAGTTGGAAATACATCAAGTATCATTGATAACAATAATTTTAGTATATTACTACATTAATAAAAAGTACCTATATAAAAACATAGTCCCACACAAGTTTTGTGTATATATATATATATATATATATATTGCATTGTTTATATAAATACTTCTATTGATTTATATTTACAAAGATTCTTTTATCGTTTAAATAAATAAAAAAAATGCCTTTAGGCAATTTAGAGAAAAAAAAAATATATACAAAAACATATACTAAAAAATGGCAGTACGAACATGGAAATAAATACCGAAATCACGGGCATTTGTTTGTCTATACCTATATAGAGTTCGACTATTCCTAATATGATTCAAGTAATAACAAATGAAAAATTCTAGCAAACTTCACCGCGTTATATAGATTATAATAAAATATGTATAGTGCATAGAATATATATATCTATGGCTTGATGCAAAAAGGGCCATTATCAATTTTTTTGAAAAAAATATGGTAGAAAAGAAAAGTGAACAAGTTTTTATTTTTATTTTTTTGTATTTGAAATTGAAAAGACACAGCTACAGATACGTATACGACAAATTTAACAGTCATTCAAAACAAATTTAAAAAAAAATAAATTTTACACGGAAAAGAAACGTCACAACTATGAAATATAAAATCAATATAATATAAAGTCTTTGATCTGAATAGTTACTAACAGTACTATTAGTACTATACATAATTGCGACTGTTAGATGTCTACATTATTATATTATTCTCATAATTTATTTAAATATACATTAATACTAATCAATATTAAAAAAAATAGAAGTAACTACCTTGAAGAAATTTAAAAATTACCTATCAACTGTTTAAAAGTCACGGTTTTTAATTTGTGTAGGTTTCTATGATATAAACATAATATAAGTTACCGATACTGGTTACCGAATTCGTTCAAAATTTTGATTATATATATATATATATGAAATTATAAGTAGTTTATTGTTTAAAATACGTTAGGGAACCGGAAACTCAGCACGCTCGTAGCAAAGTTATTTCCTCGTTTGTTTGTGTGGGTAATATAGAAACATATTTCAGACAGAAATGATAGTGTTTCAAAATCTGTGAAATACAATATATTATAGACTATTGGTTAATAAATCAGAAATAAAGTAGGGTCGATTATTGTATCATAAATGTTTGATTACTATTTGATTTCAGAATCGCCCGATTACAATATATCATTATTAATTCAATTTAGTATTTCTTTTAAGTTCATCGTATATAAAATCAAATTATATCGGTAGAATATTATGATATTATATTATAATTTTTTTTTTCCATAGGTATTCTAATTAAAAATTAATTTAATACCCAGAGTGTAACTGCGAGATTTGATAATTTCCCGTGTAATTACATGGAAAATTGTCAAATACTGCAGTCACACTCTGTATAAATATAATATAAACCACGCAATTCAAAATAAATATAAAATTAAAAATAAAGCATATTATAAACTAGGGTTTCTTTAGCTCGGTTATTTCGAATTTAATAACCCGCTTAGCAGTAAAAAATATACACGCGTATCCCTCATTGGTTCGATCTCAATAAGAAAGTGTCTCGCTCTAATAATAATAGAGTTGGAAGCATCTCTACGATATTCATTCATTCGTTTTATATAGTTTAAATGCGGAATAAAAAGGCAGCCGGGTACTAGTTATGACAAGACTCAAGGTTTTTTTAAACATGAGTTCCATAAAAAAAACCGAAGAAATAACGTTATTTTAAGTTTTTTTTTTTTTTGATTTATTAGAAATAGTAACAACACTTTAGAGATACTAATATATATTATTATTTTTTACAATACATTTTATCAAATTATTCAATTAGTTCGCCGGCTAATATGTTATCATCGGTTGGTAACTATTATGCTAATCTAGATATATGTTCTTGTAAAATTAAACTAAACTTAATTCTATACTACATCAATTTTAGATTTCAGCGAGCTTACATTTCTGCTAGCTTATGATTTGTATTGTGAACGACTTTTCTACCGGATATCTTACTCGGATCGAAAAACCAAAGTCGAGCTTTTTGTAGCGTTATAAAAAAACTCGTTGACATATCAAGATGGTCATTTTTTATTTATCAAGCAGTTGTCGAAATACAGTGAAGTCTCCTTATTATAACGGAATCACACGGTATCAACTGATTTTGCCGTTATAAAAGAGTTTCCGTTAAGGGGAGATTAAAATGTACGGAATTTGGGTCATGCAGAACTGTTGTTGCAGTTGTCCGTTTTAAGGAAATTTCCGTCTTTTCGGGGGAGGGGGGGAGGGACGTTATAAGGAAATTCTATACTGCAATTGAGTAAACCCCGGACAAAACACACAAAGAAAAAAACAATGTAAGGCAATGAAATTGTCATTATTTTTCCATTTTGTTTTTCTCATACCGGAAATCTTGCCCCGAATCTCGAGTGTAGCGTCCTTTCTGAAAACAATAATTATTATTTTCAATTTTATACTCCTGCGTGCATATCATATGTACACATACGACACGAGTACGTATAACGTAGACTGAATTTCGCTCGGTTTCACGTGCATACATATATACACGCGTAAAACGTTTATAGTTCTCCGAATGCAATTATTTCTGCATTGCAATTCGCTTTTAAATTATAACAGAATACTTAATTATGCCGAGGGAAACGAGCGCCTAATAGGTATACCTATATACATTATAGTATAATATACTTATGTATGTGCACATTCAGTCACAATATTATTGACCTGTCCGTATTTTATTACAATATTCCGAACGTGCAGCGCGAGAGTGAACTGTATCTCCCCAGTGGTGGTATGCTTTTACTATTTTTTTTTTTTCTTTTTCTTTTAAATGTAATATTTACTACGCGTATGACGGGTTTTACGGTTCTGTATTATAGAAATTTACTTATTGAAAAAAAGGCATCAAACGTTTAAATTGAAATATTCTGAACTCCGTCACTTTATACGCACTTTAATAATCGGGTTTCAAAAAAAAAAAAAAAAAAAACGAATCGTGTTCATGTTGTAAATAATAACTATCGCATTTTCACAAAACTATTATAGCATTATCGTGTTTGTCTTACACGCGCGCAACACGGTAATTTAGACGCGTTTTCATCCCGACATACCGGTTAATCGTGCGTAGCGACAAGAATTCTGGAAACGGATTTGAACTTCTCGTCAAATCCGTTTAAGTTTTTCAAAAATAAAAATGTTCCGTGTTTATAATTACTACTTCGGAGGGATGAAATAAAAAAAAAAAAAAAATGTGAGAATGCCGACCGCAAGTAGACTTGACGAAAAATTCAAATCTGTTTCTAGAATTCCAATCGCTTCGCTGGATCGATCGATGCGCGCGAGTGAAAACTATTCCTGTGTTTAGCGTGCGATAGACAAAGACGGAAAATTGTCGTTTCCAAAACGACCAAAGACGATCTAAACGAGTAAACGTCGTATATTATAAACGTTTTTTTTTTTTAAATTTTTTTTGTTTTCAACTCTGTATATATTCATTATTCGGGTTTCAGTTCGATTTCCCCAACCAACGTAATTAGGCGCACGAAAATCGTACACTATGTAGGCGCATAATATAATTACACGGAAAGTATACGGTTTACGTTAATCGCACATACATAATAAACTATGTACAGCGACCCAATATGATCGGTCGCATTTAAAAATACCATAATAATAATTGCGCTTGAAATATAATAATACGCACCTATTGTGAATCGGACACGAACAATTATAATATGGCCCGTCAGCGGTGCCGTTTGAACGCGAAACGATGTTAATAACCCTAAAACGAAAAACCACGGCTAAATGTTATAGTACAGGCGTTAATCGCGGTATTGTGTACAACGTTAATTCGGATTTTTTTGATTTTTTTTTTTTTTTTTCTATCGATTGTTATAACGGAGAAACAATAATATATTTATAATTATACGTTTATGCGTCGCGGATGTGTAAGACTCGAAAACCGGCGGTTACGTGCGGTTTTGACGGTTTTTTAGGCGTTCCCCCCCTCCCCGCCCGCCCCCGACACCCCTTTCTTCGCCTATCCGCGACTATTATTATCATTAGGTGTAACAATCGCGGTCGTTCGGGCGATATCTGTTACCATTGCGTACGCGCGCGATCTGCCGTCAACGGTCGCGTTCACTTAATTGCCCCGATCGGACGTTACGCACGTTGCACCGTAGTTGCCGTTGTACGACGTCCGACGGGTGAAATTCACGATCACGACGCCGCGTTGTCGATACGCGAAAATCACGCTCGAGTTACGCGTTGCATAACGCAACAATACCGTAAGTGTAGCGCATAATACGCGCGCGCGCGCGCGCGTATAACTCCGCACCGCCACTCGGAGTCATACGCCGGGGCCCGGTATACTTATTAGTAAACCAGAGCCGCGCGATTATAAATGCGGGTTTTCAATTCGGCGGCTGTGCATTTCGTACCCGCGCGTGTACGTTTTTTTACGCGGCAATATAGCGTGTCCGACGCGTACTGCGGGCTTACAATACACAGCATACACAGCGGATCGGTCTATCGAGAGATGCTCGTTATCACGGAGAGCGTTGACATTTTTTCGGAGCCCGTCTGTGTGAAACGCTCAAGAAACGAGCGGGCCCTATAATTTCGCGTTTGCGTTATTTTTTTTGTCGCCCTTGTTTTCGGCCGCGAATTTCCCGCACCGCCCACTTTTGATAGAAAACCTGTATCGGAAATTCCATAAACAGCTGACGGAGTATCAGTTAAAACGAATTTCGGTGTTGAAATTTTCGATTACGTTGACGAGACATTCCGCTTTTAAGCTTGGGTCGGGGGAGAGTGTGTAGCGGCACATTATTAAAACGCCGCGCACCGTGCCACCACACAAATGATGGTCCAATAAAGCGAAACAATATGTCGTGTTATTCAGCGCAAACACCCGGTCAAAACATCGCGGGTAAAAAAATTATCTCCCTCCGGTATACCGAAAAACTCTGGTAATAAATAATCTTATTTGTGGTCCGGGATATCTTCTTTTTTTTTTTTCGTTCCTAAGATTATTACAATCTTCTTCAAAACGGGAAATGTTTTCCGGGAAAAATATCCAATAACCGATTAGTACAAGAGTTTTTTTCTACATGGATAATTTAAAAAAAAAAAAAAATGTAAATCGAAGCTGCGCACTATAAATAATTATAATGGCTATACACTTGTTCGTTATTAAGACAATCATTTCGTTGTTTTTCTTTCTTTTTATGGAAAATCCATTAAGAACGTAAACAAAAAAAAAAAACAAAAAAAAAAACACTGAAACGTCGGTACAAATAGTCACTTCTGTATACATACATTAAAGTCGGCCTAACGTAATTGTTAGCAGCAGATTCAATTATAAAACTGTGATTATATTGTAATTCTCTTATTCCGAATGTTGGGAAAAAAAATAGGCGGGTACGTTCGTATATTTTCCCAGATAATAATTAATTAAATATAAATATATAGGACAATTATTTCAATAGAACGTAATTGTTTTTTTTTTCTTTCTAATAACATGATAATACTTACATTAATTACATTTTCTTTATTATTATTTTTTGGATACTGGGCGAAGTGAGAATGCGTATAGCGATTTTTTTTTTCTAAGATATATATAAGAACATTTTTTTTTTGTCTATACGTAAACAAGTTTCGACCAGAAATCATGCCCGATCATCAACATTAGAAATGGTTTCTGGTAGAGAATTGTATACAGTTGGTATAGAGGATATTTTCGCTATCAGTGTTTGTATAGACTTGTATGGTAAAAATATTTATATTATAAAATGTATAGTATTTTTTTGTTTTCATTACTTACAAAAACTATTAAACCTGTACATTTTAGTGCGATTTTTTTTTATTATAGAAGATTGTTTTTGTGTAACCTATTTATTCTAACTATTTAAAATGACATATTGGCAAAAAAGTTTGCAACTCGGTAAAAAAAATTATTATTTTCGTATAACATCGATTAAATATTGTATACATACAGCTATAAATCATAATTTAATTATACAAATTCTTCTTCGTCTAATCGTATCCAAACCGCAATGATGCTTTTTTTCCAACTACTATAATAATATCGTTGTATAATTTATTACATTAAACTATAGGTCTCTAATTGATTTTGGGCTTGAACTCTAGTTCATAATGTTATCATACTTTACCTGATAATCTATTATCTGCATAATAACTCATTGATTGATAACCATAATAATATGATATTATGTGAGGTTTGATCATTAATAGACTCACCTGTAAAAAATAAAAACAAAAAAATTATACTTAAACACGAAATTCTTTATTTTATTATTATATTAAAGACGTATTTTTTATTAATTATTTAAACTGACTGATTAAATTTACATAACTAAATAAAAAAACAATTTGATGCTATTCATAGGTGAACCACTGTTGTAGATATACCTAGTAGCGGAGGTATGATAGGTAGAATAATTAAGTTTATATTTCTGTATGCAACGATAAATCATTACAAACAAAAAATGATTCTAAGCAGAGTAGTATTTGTACTGGTTTTTCATTTGTTACCATGGGAACTCAAAGAATCAAAAAACATAAAAATGACCCAAACTGCAGGTGAATATTTCGATAAATGTTTCAAATAACGATCCTCGGCATGCGGAAATTCGGCATTTTTTAAGGTACTGTGTGAACAAATCGAAACATTTTCCTCGCCAACGAAAAAAATGTTTTTAAAAAGCACATAAAAATCAATTTTTTCGAAAAAGTATTATGAATTTTGTCAAATTTTTCAAATAAAACAATAAAATTCGCATATTTTAATGTATGACGTCGAAAAATCGCGGAGCCTCATTATAATAATGTTACTAACTGAAAAAGTGTTTTCCAAGAAAAACCAAACATCTCGGTAAAACTATAATAGGATCTTCCCTATACTCGGAGTTTAAAATACGAAAATTAGAATTATATGTCCACACTGTATATTGAGTGGCACACCATTTCAATCGGCTCGGGAAATAATTATTACATATTATTATATATGTTTTTAGTCACTACAAATTAAAATATATCCTGCATAGACTAACTCAATACTATTTATGTAGATAATATATAGTCGTATAAAATATTCATCGGCGCAACTAAACCACCACCTTTGGGGTCGCTAAAATTATGAGCACATCAAAGACCCATGGTGCGCTATGGCCCCGCACACTCCTTTACAATAAAAAAAAACTGCACGTTTCATTTACAATTTTCGGCGTAGAAATTTATCATAACTATTTTATCATTGTTTTTTTATGTACACATTTATTGTTTGTAGGAAATCTTAATTTTTGTTTTGCTCATTAATTATGAAATACACGGATAAAATATTTAGTCGAAAAACATAATTGGGTTTTTGGGGGATGCTTATTTTAAATTTAGATGTGCCAAAGATCCCCAATCCCCAATCCCCCTATTTGCGCCTATGAATTTATAAAACCAGGAATGGGATTTCAATACATATTGCATTGTTTTTCAAAGTTTACCGTGCAATAATCGTCTCGTTTCTATACTTAAATAAGACATTTTTTCTCATATTATTTGACAATTTCTATTCGTTTTTCTTTTTCTTTTAAGTTCATTTATAGGTACGTTATTTCGAATTTTCAAGATCTATAAAAGTTTTTCTTTTTTTGAGGTTAAACGGGACAATAAATTCCCAGTCCTAACTTTTTCAGGTGGACTGTGTATGCGTGTAAAGACAGTAATTGCGCTTATATGGGAAAACCTAGATTGCATTTAATACAATTAAACAACGTTGAAACACTTATTTATACAACAACACCAATTGATAGATTTGGCAAAATCGTAGTAAAACTTAAATTTGTCTTCCCATTTTTCCCACACTGCGAACTGGCAGAATAAAATATACCATAATTATTCTGTAATGATTCTGTCTTTTTTATTCATCTTTCGCGACAAATACAGAAATTAAATTTTTCCACCCGTTCGCCAAACGAGTATTTTAACGTTATTCAATTGTATCGGGCCAAATGGAGATTTTTCTATAACATAGACGCGAATACGACCCCGCCCACTATCGCTATGAATATGATAATATGATAACCGTATAAATACTGCAACCGCCAATATAATCGTACAATTAAAATCCTAAGCGATTGTTATTCGTACGCCCGACACACACGCCCGCGGTGTACGCGAGTGACACGTCGTTTCTTTCGCTTTTTTTTTTTTTCGAGATCAATGCGGGTTTGCATTTTGTAGCCTCGACTAACCGTATACAATGTATATACGTTCACATATTATTGTAATATACATAATAGTATCGTACAATCGATAATATTATCTATTCACGCGATCGACGGGAGAACCGTCCGTGTACTGCACGCGCGCGCGCGGATCGACAAACTATGCTGATATAAAAAAAAAAATAGCGCGCGCCGCGGTAAATCTAATGTGTACGCGTTTCGTTATGATACTATTTCTATAAACGTATTATCGGCAGAAACGGGACCGACGAGTATAGCTGCAACACGAAAATAACTATTTTAGATTCATAGCGGAATCGAACTATTTCGTTTTACAATGATTATTTTACTTTTTTTTCCTGTGAACAACTTTTCTGCCAACAATTTCACTCCGATTTTCATGCGTGGCACTTTTTCCAAATGGAAATGTCTGCGGGGCGGTACTTTGAAGGGGTCAATTTTCGATTTTCCCGGGGGTTTCTGTGATAAATGGGAAAAACCAGGAAAAAACGCAGGAAAACCCGGGGAAATTTACGAAATTTATCATTTTAAATTCATAAATGTTCCGGCCTTTCAAACCGCGTACAACCGAACTCCGCTCAGCGTCGCTTTTCGAATTAACAGTAGCGTACAGACGTACGTTAAAGTTCTACCTTTCTGACCTCTCACCAACAACCGGGGCCCACTCATCGTGTGCGAACTACGTCTGTTTTTTTTTCTTCTAACCGTACAGCGAGGCACACACGGTACGGATTACAATATACGCGAGCGCAATAGCATTACAGACGCAAAAAATCTACATTACAATACGACGACGACGACGACGATTTTATAATAATCGACATTTTAATTCAAACAAAACGGCTGAATACAATACCGCGTTTACTTGTGCAAAGTACAATATAACAAGTACGGTGCGTATAATATTATTATTATTATTAGCTATACGTGGACCAGTGGGGCCCAAACTGTACTTCGAGCGTGGCAGTAATTCGGCTGTCCAAAAACATAACACAGTATCAACGCTCACTTATCAATGTTCACGTTTTGATCAGAATTATAGATCGATATTAAATTGCGCAGATTTTTCGACATCACACTTTTGGCCGAAACATTTCAGTTCCCTTCGGAATTAATCTTCGAAATTTCAATTAACGAGCTGTGGTAAACAAACTATTACTGAAATGGCTCTGCTGTAAAATTTGTGAATTGTGACTTACTGTGTTATGTTTTTGGACAGCCGCAGTCGCTATTGGTACATATCATATTACTTCGGGCGGGCGGGCGTCCCCGGTAATTGGAATCCGGGACAGTCGGATAAAACGGGTATAACGAATATTCGAGGTAGTAGGTTGTAGGGGTTGGAAAGCTTATACTTTAACGGAGAAAAGTTTTTTGGACGGGCGGTGGTTTTGAATTTCGAATTCTGTTGAACTACAAACATACAGTTTGGACGCCACTGAAATAAACGCGTTCGAAAACTATTCAACGTAACGTTATAGTTTAACGATTGCGTTATATTTTTAAATGCAGCGTGTTATTTATCACGATAGCCGGATGACACGCGCGACATTATACACCTTTGCATGTAGAATATTTTACACTATAGACTTTTTTTATCCGTACGTTTTTGAGGACGGTTTTCCGAACGACGACAACAAACTAGTTAAAAAGTTAATGTTTATGAAACTTTTCGACTCGATTATAGTTTGAGTTTAAACTCGACTTAGTATATAATTAATTTTCATAAACATCTGGTTCAGTTAACGACGAGTGATTTTTTTCGATAAGACTTTAATTGGCTATAGGTCTCGGCACTGCGATTTACGTACTGCACGATTTACCGTAACAGTTTGGTTTTAAATAAAATAAAAATAAATATAATACATATTACTTTATTATTATATATTGATTTTTGTAGCAAAAAACAAAACAAATAAACTTTTTTCGCATTTAAACATTTAACGTACTGGTGCAATTGATTTTTCGTTAACTTATAACTGAAGCCTTTTATTGTCTATTGAACTTAGTTCAATTAATAATTTTTATTGACTTTTCCACCTTTGATATTTTTTACTGTATACCTAAAAAATTACTGCACAACTAAAACAATTACTGAAACGCAGCATATAAAATGGTACATATATATGTTTTGAATCCATCGCAATAACTATTATATTAACATATTATCCGAGTAGTTTTCAATTTTTCATAATAATCAAGAAAACTCGGGAAAATATAGATACGAAAAACGTACAAATTTACAGCGATAGCAATTTCAATGTTTACAATTTTTTTTATTTTATTATCAGAAATCTCGAATACCTCGAATTTCAAGAGTACCGTCTTTTCCGAAAAAAATGTTGCCTTTTTCCCTGGTTAATGCCTAAAAAGAGTTGTTTTGATTTGTCGTGTGGTTTTCTTAGTAATTTGGAGAACCGGGAAAGTGTCGCAAGCGTAAGGCGGTTTCGATTATTTTCGATTTAATTGTTTTATTGTAATATTCAGTGGAAAACACATATAGAGACCTGCCATTTTCACCGAACGCTCATATTAGTCTAGACGAGATCCATAGATCCTCTGTGATGGGGTGAGGACGAAGCGCCGGAGCGCTGTAAAATCGTTTCGCTCGGAGTCTATCCGTTATGATATAGAAATACACAACGTTAATATGACGTATCGGCGTGTACTTCGAGTCGTAACGACCGGAGGATTTTAGACATTTTTTTTACATATTATTAGAAAAAAAAAAAAAAAAAAATGTCGATCGTCGACTTATTACCGTAATACGTACTATATTTATACAGGTAGTGCCTAATAGTATCCGTACGCAATATATTTAATAATAATATATAGTCTGTGAATTATATGCTAGTTAGGCGGGTATACTATGTACGAAACCAGTGTTTTAACATATTATTATTTATGGGTACAGGTATACGATCATCATATTGTATACGTGACTGGAATCGGCTAACGAAACACAAATACCGGCAGGCAGCGATCGCGAACGGCCATGCGATTTATAAGTCGTTTTTTCTTTTTTTATTTTTTTTTTTCTTATACATTTGTTATAAATTCTGTCCGTCATATTATTATATTATTATTGTCGTATACGTTATTATATTATGTATACTAAAATCGCGTGTACAGCCAATTAGCTTGCGCATCGTTCGATAAAGCTCATTAACATTAGATAGGTATATATATATATATATGATATGCTATTATTATTGCAGAAGAGGAACTGCGTTTGGAAATTGAGAAGGCATTATACGAGTAGTCTAATACAGAGAGTAACCGATTTGATTTATATCCGTGTGTACGCGACGATAAATCGTTGCTGACAAAATACGCGATTCTGGACGAAGTTCGACGTTTATTGTTACGTGTAATGTAATGCGATTTTTACGATTTTCGTCAACGTTTGAACTTAGAACGCCGATTAAAAAAAAAAAATTACTCGATTTTTAAAATGTTTTTTTTTTTTTTTTTACTCGTCCAATATAAGTTCAACTTAGTTTGAATCTCGGGTTAAATTTACAAGCGTTTCTGTTCGACCGAAACAAATTAATGTTGTCTACAGATTATATTTTAACTTGAATATTTTTTCGGGTGGCCTTTCTTATTGTTAGAGCTCATCTTAATAAAAAATTTTAGTATCAGCATAAACACCATTATAATACGTCCAAGACTAAGAGTTTGTAAATATTTTGGGGTGCGGTGAATACAATTCTGTGTGGTCGACGATAAAATGTTATCCGCCCTATACCAAAATAAAAACTAATAAAAATTGCAACGAAAAGCGCTAAACAAAAAAGGCGTTAAACGTATTTTTACCGCGTCTAAAACCGAATCTAGGAGAAACAAAAAAAAGCGCACGTCACACGGCACGTGTGATACATGTGTATTCTTCGCAGCGCTCAGAACCTAAAAAAAAAAAAAAAAAAAAAACATAAAAAAATTCTAACGTGATCGTACACGCGGAATACAAATATAACGTGCGACGCGAGCATAGGAAACTATTCACGTTTGTATTTCAATTTCGCGGGCGTCGCGCCAACCGCTCTACGCCTATATGACGTATAATATTTTCATGAGATCGTTCAAACTTTCATCGCGATTCGCGTGCACACACACACACACACACATATATATATATATATTATTTGTATAGTACGTACATTATCGTATATAACGGGGGTCGTGTATCAATAAACAGCGTACGTCGGGCCGGCGGCGGATTCACGGGTTCTGTACCCTACCATCACCAACGCCGTAAACGCCGATGTAATTTCAATAAAATGTCGTCTACGAAAGTGCCGGTACACAACACCTCTCATATACCTTTGGCGGTATTTCGAAACCTCTCCCCGCGCAGAAAAATGTCGGAAATCCGCCTTCGCGCCTCGGGTCCGCGAACCCAATACACGCGTGCGCATGGTACGATTTAGGCCAGCGGCTCTTAGCGCGGGCGGTATCGCATTTCGGCATTTCGGTTCATTTTAAGAGAGGGTGTCGGGGAGCGGTAAGCTTTTAAATACGGAACGATGATAGGGAAACAAAAAATTTAAAAGCACCAGCGTCCAGCGACAGTGTAATCGTGTTACCTACACCAAGGGCCGGCCGGATTTAGGGTCGACCAAGATATTCCTGTAATACTCGGTATATGGACCGGTAAACACAAAAAAAAAAAAAAAAAGGTCTTCAGTAAAAGACCAGTAAGGCAATAACAAAAACCTACTGTTTTACGTGAGGGGGCGTTAACAGTCAGTTATCTCGGTGAAGGGGCGCTAAAACAAAAAAGGTTAGGAACCACAGATTTAGGCGAACCGCGTATACAACACGACGACCGCAGAGGCGCCGTCGGTGAAAATTATTGTTAAAGTTATGTAATTGAATATTTTTTTCACAATAAACGTACGGGCGAACGCCCAACATAACGAATAGGTTCAGCTTCTTTTTTGCTTTTTTTCGCTCGCCGGTATATTTGTCCGGCACTCGGTACCGATTCTGATAGGTGGCACCGTTCGCACATAAGATTTGCGTACGGGGTACCCGGTGGGTATAACTACCCGGAAAATCGGTACCTAATCGCGCGTATCATATCGGTTACCTGGCGAAATTCGCAAATGTCGATCTTTCGTTTGCGTTTTACAAATTACTTGTTCACTAGAAAATTCACTCGAAAACCTTATCGAAACTTTCTTGTAGTGATTTTTTTTTGTTTTTTACTTTATTCTCCTTGTGGTTTGTAGTCTCGTCGCAGTTATGTACAAATTCGTTAAAATCATCGATTATGTAGCGAGTTTTCGCTGGGTACCTATAATGGCCGGTACGGCTACGTAGATCAATAGCGTAGCCGAGATTTCTCAATGGTCAAGCGGTAGCAAAAATACAAAACAAACACAATAATTAAGTAAATATTTAAATGAGTTTCAATTATTTACACATGAGGTTTTTTTAATGTAATCTTTTCATTTGATCTCGTCGATGTAATTTATTAGGACGAATTTTTTTTTTTTTTTTATCGATTTTATAAACAAAGTGAATGCGATTATCACGATGTATATGAGGTTTTTTCATCACGTAGGAAATATGTATTTCATAAACGATTCATAGTATAAGTAATACGTAAGTGGTTTTTATTTTTCATTAGTTCTAAAATAAAGACAGTACAACAATGAGAACACAACGAAATTTTATGATAACATAGTATTTGTTTTAAAAATTCAAAAGTGCCATAACATCAAATTCGAGAATTTGATACAAGGAAGTTTATTTCTTTTGATCGATGAAATGCATGTTTTTGTTTTTATAAATTCCGTTACATTGTACATTTTCCTAACTATGAATCAATTACAAGATATTATCTGATCAATTTAGGTAGGTATATTTATACACGAATAACCTTTAATGACGATGAATGTTGTTCTTTTAATGGTCTAGCAATATAAGAGACGTAAGCTCACGGTTAAAATGTCTTCAAATAAATAATAATAATAATAAAAAAAAAACAAAAACAGTAACTACCAATTGTTATAATAATTGATAATAATGTCGACAATATAATTTAATTTTTACGAAATGTTTACTTCCGTGACTAGTCAAATTATATTGTTCGGATTACTTATCGTTCGATTTATAAACGGCGCAACACGAGTGTGTAGAGTTGTGCTTAAACACGAATAATGTTCGTAATTTTTTTGGTCTTTATTTACACTTGACTTTATACGTAAGTGCCCGAATATTGTTATAATACCCAATAATAATATAGCACTTAGTGTTAACTATCATGTTAAAGACCGGGGATTTACGTGTTCAGATAACTTTAGAAGCATATAATAATATATGCCTACTTGATGGATACCTACGGTTTTGTGTTAAAAAAAAAAAAAACCGTGCTCGCACTGCGATGCAAGCCTATCAGTGGCGTATTTTACCTTTTTTCTAGTACCCCGAAAGCTCATTTTTTTTTTTACCGTTTCCCCCGAAATAGTCATGACGCCAAAACAACACACGCAAGTTCCAATCTATTTTACATTAAACACAACTGTACACGTAATCGTTGAATATGATTCGTCTACACTTATGTAGATATCTTTATTGATCAATAGTGTCGCAATGTCACAGCTGCGTAACCATACCACTACTGTCACTGTCGCTACCTAACGAAACCACGGTCAAAGGGACGGGCTGGGATTAATCTCCCCCAGTCTTATTAGATGGTACAGGCCTCTTCGTGACGCTGGATATTTGTAGCGTCGCGGATTTCTTCGCGGCGTGTAGCCAACATGTACAAATTCTCGTTGGGCGTTCGAGTGTCGATACTTCCCCGCCTAGGTCGTATCCAGGGAGAGATCGAGGCTACGGGGGGGGTTGCCCCTCCGAGTGGTTGTTTAGAGGGGTCTTCTCACGTTCCGTTTGGTCGCGGCGTGGGATGTTCTCGGGCGATCCACTTAGCTCCGACAACGGAGATTGTGTTATCACGTGCGTGTCGATAGACTCCTGACTGCCTCCGGTGCGGACTGATCATCCGCTTCGTCGGTGGCCGGATGTCGAGATATGTCCAACTTTTGAGATTTATGAAAAGTAGTCCGGGGGGTCTCTGGAGCCCCGGTGTCGACCCGAACCTCTGCGCCTCCTGAATAGACTAAGACCGTCGCTGTTCTCCGACAATCACAGTCCTGAATCTCTCCTCCCGTTCTTTCACTTCCAACCACCCAACCACCGTTTAGATCTGGTTGCGTTCCGTCCGTCCGCCGTTTCTCTCGCCTTTCTTTTCTTGGCCTTCCTCCCTCCAGAGCTTATTACATCCCGGACGGCCACTCGAACTCTGCTCGTTTCATTTGTTCGCATATACTGCCCGACGAAACGTTTTGGAAAATTTCGGACTACGCTTAAACAAAACAAATCGCTGCGGGTCTGTGAGTTTATTTGTGACGCCTCATCTCTCGGCTCTACCGGTCGAAAATCGTATGCGTATGAAACAAAATCAGTTTTGTTTTTTTTTCTCATCTGAAAATCGAGACCCGTTTTATCTATCCTCTTGTAACGTGGTGTACGCGGCATTTGCATCGCGAAACAAAACAAACGTAGGTACAATAACATCATGTGAACGGTATAAGCGTATTGCGAAATTATTATCATTGATAAACTGTTGGCACAGTCGCACCGGAAATCGCCTTCTCGTCGGAACTCGCCAGTCTCGAAAATATAATCTGCCAAAGGCGTACGACGTCATAATAAATAATACACGTCGGCGCGCGCGTATTACGCGAGTCCGTTTACGAATGGTAAAAAAATATGAAAAAATAGAACGCGCGTCACCGTAGAGGAAAAAAAAAAGCGGTTATTAGTATACGCTTTCGGAAACGTATTATAATGTATAATATACTATATAGGTGAAAAAAAAAAATTAAAATATTATGTTGCGTGCGGTCGTGTATAAATCGGACGAATTGGAAATCGACTTTATGTACGGAAAAAAAAAATAATAATAATAATAATAATAAAACGGGTACGGCGACGCTGTTATAATTATATATAATATTTTAAAATATCATATTCCTCGTTGTCGGCGGAAATCTAACCTATAACACCTAACGGCGGTAGGGGGGGGGATATATGTATATATAACATATAGGTGTCGGTGCGACACGCGAGTTGCGAAGACAATAACGACGGGGAAAAAAAACCAATGTTAAAAATGAATGACATTACGCTCAGAGGTTTATTTAACTTTTTAGTGTTTGTATGCTATACGTATGAAAAGAAAATTGCGATTTCGATTTGGCGATATCTCAATATTTCCATGCATAGACGGCGTTGCGGGGCCGAGGCCTCCCGTGAAAAATAGTAAAGCTCCATATGAAAAGCGTTGGTCTAATTTTTTTTTTTGTTATCATTATAATCAACGATAAAGAACATAATTCAAAAATAATAAACCTTTTTTTTTTATTATTATTAAATGCTACACGCCGCGCGAGTCCCCGTTATCCTAGGACGGCTTTTTTGTCATTTAAACTACTGAAATTTATCGTATTATCGTGCCAAGATCCAGGATTTCAATGTTCGTGTGGGGTTTTTTTTTTTTTTTTTTTTATGGACGAAAATAATAAAATTGACTTCTCATTTTTAGACAAATTTCTGGTTTTTAAGTCGTTCTGTTCGTCGGAGCATTTTAGGATTTTTATGGTATTATCGGACACAACGACCAGATAACGACAGTGGCTGGTTTCACAACGAAAAACGGTTCGTGCGTTTGTTAAACGAGAATTTTTTTTTTTTCTTGATATTCCGATCGTTCCCCCCCTCCCCCCCCCCCCCTTTCATTTTACGGTTGCGCTATTTCGAATTTTCGGACCGTAAATGCGGGTTTTTTTTTTAAGAGCGTTTTCGCGGACACATTGCACGGCCGTCTGATCAAAAATATAACGTAAGTTTATAGCCGTAATAATCGTTACAGGCTCGTATATTACCCGTCAAAGGCCTAAACCATAAACGCGTAGCGTGTTTATGTACGACTTATTGTCGAATTGTGTAGCTCGACCGGAGATCGGACCGTGAACTCGGGGATATGGAAAATCGTTTTCAAAAGTCCCGGGCCGGGCCGCGATTGACACGGGCGCCGGTTTTTTCTGTCGATCGGCGCCCCGGGGCCCATACAGGGACGGCCGTAACGGTCACGCGCGTTCGCCGACAACGGACGATAACGGGGCGCGGCATAATTAACAATAATAATATTGCGGACATTGTCGTAATACGCGCGAGGCGGGCGCGATTTCAGCGTCCGCGGACAATAACAATAATCACGTGTTATTATCGTTATTATTATTATTGTTATGCGGGTGTATACCCGCGGATAACATCGTCATAACGTCCGCCGAACCGTCGGTATTTTTATTTATTTTTTTTTTTTTTCTTCTTGACCGCGGTGTATAACATCAACAACAACAACAACGAAAATAATAACGTTGTTATTGTAGCGTTCGGACGAGCGGACGATCGTAGGACGGCGGCGGCGGCGGCGGCGGCGCGACGACGACGACGACGACGACGACGACGACGACGGCGGTAACCGAACAAGTGTTGACCTACGCCGTCAGTCCCCCCCCCCTCACACCGCGGACCTTCCCGTTCGCCCGCCGACCGCGAACACCGCATGCGAACGCATGCAACGTCGCGACGGCGGCGGCGAAAAAAAAAAAAAAAAAACACTAACCTGACTCAACTTGCACCGCCGCCGTCGACGCGCACGTCCATTCACACGCGACCGAATAGTATTGTTGCCAGAGGTCGCCAGCCAGCGAGCTACGCGCGGCTACGGCTCGTCACCGCGACGGTAAATTATATAATATTATCATCGTCGTCGTCGTCGTCGTCATCATCATCATCATCATCATCATCATCATCATCATCGTTATTGTACGCATTATAAATACGTATCGTACGGCGGGTGCGCGTGTATTGCCGCGGTGACGACGCGCGTGCGGTCTCGGTACGATAAATATAATCGTACCCGATATTATTACTAATTATTGTGCACTGCCGTTGCCGCGTTCGTTCGTGGCGTGTTGAAACGGCACGGACGGTCGGCGATAATCGGCCGGTTAATTAACGCGGCGGTTAGGCGCGTCTGTGATACCGCGGGGCGGCGTTCTCGCAGGGTGGCGGTAGGGGGCGGATTGGCTCACGTGCCCCCTCGCCATCACCACCACCACCGCCACCACACACCTAACCTCTCCGAGAGGTCTACGGCCCCGGGGCACGGGCGTTCGCGCTCTTTTTCGCGGCGTTTCATCCACTTGTTACGCGCGCGCACGCCGACGCGAAATGCCGAGTGTTGAACGCGGCAACTTGCCGCGTGGCAATTATGACATCGTTATCGTATCATCCGTTATCCGCGGGCCTCGGAATTTACGCGGCGCCGAAAACTACTGGACTACGCGCCCGACAGTGTCGCATGACCGCGCGAATTTTCGAACGAACTGCAATCACGTCGTAAAAACCGCACGAAAAATGGCAAACAGAGAAAACGCGTTTATTTTTTCAACCGTTTTTAACGTATAAATACGGCCGGTAAGAATAGCCGTAATGCGGTGTAGACCGTTCGACTTGGTCAACACGCCGGACTGCTTATAACTAATCGACTATAATATGAAACGAACGTGTAGGTACTTTACTCACGGATTCACTTTAAGCGGACGCCACACCGACATCTACTGTCTCCGTCTGAGTGGAACCCGCTTGATTTTGGTTTTAGAGTAAAATCACCGATTATAAAATTAAAAGACGACAATATCCCATGAAACGAACGCACAGCTCATTCTGTTATGTTTGTCTGAATTCTTCGATAATAATTAGCAAATGCTATAGAATCCGAGCCCCGAATATTGTGAAACTGATTTATGTGCGCTCGAAATATACGGAGCTAAAAACACTCATAAAACGTTAAAAAAATCACTGAAAAAAAAAAACACTTCAAAAAAAATATTTGAAAAAACCGAAATTATCAGATGTTTAAAAGTCCCCTTCCAACAGCTCTAAAACGTATTAAATACATTTTTATTGTGTTTGACAATTTCAATGCATAATAAGTTAGAAGTGAGACTTTACCCTCTACCGTTTTTCCTTTTAGATGAATATATTTTTTTATTTTTTGACGTTTTTAAGCGTTTTTTTGTGGACTTCAAGTGCATGTTTAATCCGTAACCGAATATATTATCAATGTTAAACGTTAAACAGTCACTAATAGTATAGATATAGGCACTCGTATATCAGTTATAATATTTTGTTCGTGATATGTTTATTCACCCCTAGTCATGCCACTGTTATTATTTATATTTTATCAAATCTCAAATAGAAAATAAAAAAAAAAGACGGATATATTTCACACGATGTACCACTGTTGTAGGTCAGAAGTTGGGAAGGTAGAGGGGAAATTTAATGTATATCTGTACGCAACGATTAATCATTACTAATAAAAAATTATTTTGAGTAGAGTTCGGTTATATATATTTTGAAAGGCCGTAATATTTATGATTTTAAAATAGTATACATTTCGTAAATTTTCCCGTTTTTTCTATTATTCCCATTTATTATGAAAGCCTCTGGAAAAAGCAAAAAAAAAAAATCTCCTTAACGTACCACTCCACAAATATTTCCTTTCAGAGAAAATGCTACACTGGAAAATCGGAGCAACATTTTTGGTAGAAAAGTTGTTCATAAAAAAAAAAAATAATAAACATTATTGTATTAATCGCTCCACTCTGAACCTAAAATCACATTCACAAATCACATCATAGTAAAACCAATACAAATCCAATCTAAAACACCAATCTATACCAGTCTACCAATCTACGAATCCACCACGCAGTCATATCGAAGTCAATTACATTTAAATAATGTAGATGCCCGAATGCAATAGTCGAACAAAAATAATTCGAAACAAAAATACATAACAAAATAAGAAAATTGTTTAAATAAAAAAACGATATTTCGTTGGTTTCTTTACCGTCGCAGTACATTATTATAAAACTAATATATTATAACGTTTGAAACCACAATCGAGGAGTTTATTTGTTTGCTTTTTTGAACAAATAACGACCGGCCAAATGTGTAAATAATATCCGTAAGGATGTTTGGTTTTTTTTTTTCGACGTGCGACACCTACTATTACTCACCAGTCACTATTTTACTGTTAATCGGGAATTTATGCAATTGCGAATATTTATTCGAATACGGTATTTATCAAATTGTAAAAGTTCAAAAAAAAAAAAATAAATATTTATAATATCGTAAATTATCTCTGCGATTAATCTGCGGATAAACGCGGTTAGAGGAAAAAAAAAACCAACTCTTCGTGTATTAATTATTTATTCTATAAATGTCCAGGTTATACCACGTATACCAGTATTAATATACCTATACGAATCAAATCGCAATACATCTTCGGTTGTATTAATAATATTATTATTCACGTGAATATTTTTTTATTTTTTTTAATACATATATTATAGTACATCGTTTTTAATAGATACAACGGCGTATAGCAATGGTAATAAGACGGGCAGACTGCAGACAGGCAGACAGGCGGACGGTTACAATGTGCAGCGCGAGTTAAAATTTGATATGGAAACCGATAATTAGATCGACTCTCGGATTGATAACCTCGGTTTATTAATCTACACGTCACGCGTCGTTGTAGTCGTGGCGCATCGTCCTTGCAAAAAATCCATTGCCAATGTCATTTTTAATTTTATGAAAATCGCGTTTTTAGCGGCTAAATATTTTTAAATTTGTTTTCGTAAAAAAAAAAAAAAAAAAAAAAAAAAAAACAAAAATTAATTCATTGCAAACGAAAAAACTATTCGAAGCGGAGTATAGCGTGTTGGTAGTATTAGTCGTGTACCTATGAGGCCGGGGCCATACAAGAAGTTTTCGGTCGGATTCAATATTCATTGTTTTGTACTGTTTGTTAAGTTGGGTTAGGTCGCGATTTCGTCCGCAGAGGAAACCGCCGGTGGGCTAGCGTTTATGTGGACGAACGCCAAAATAATAAAAATGTAAACTCCTAATTTTACATTGGCTTAAATTAGGATAGACTATACTGGTGACGAAAAACTCCGCGTTTACACCATAATTTCATGAAAACACAATAATTGCGTACATTATGTTTTATTAAAAATTAAAATATATTATTCACTATTATTAAAATGTAACACTAAAAAATATGGACATACTTCGCAAAATGGGTGGGGCACTCTTGTAGATGGGAAGGTAGGATAATATACAGGGGAATTTACTGTATATCTGTACGCAACGATTACCCGTTGCTAACGAACAACGATTCGGAGTATACGTGCTTTAAAAGACCGTATAATATTTACGATTTAAACATTTTCTTATTAACCACAAAGTACGGCTTATAATGAATCTCTTGTTAAATTTTCAAGCATTTCTGTTTGGTGTAACTACTTTATCTACATAGTACCTAACGAATAAAAATTACGTAAAAAACTGGCTGAATTGAAACGTCTGAAAACAGCTCAAAGATGGCTCAAATGTTTTGAACATTTTTCCACGTCTAGAAAAGGCAAATATAAATTTTCTCAATGAACATTTTGAACTGAATTACAACAAAAAAATAAATTGAATAATAATAAAAGCATTATATTTTTTGTAAATTTTCCCTTTTTTCCCGGAAAATTTAGGAAAAGGTTAGGTTGAACCGGAAATACAGGAAATTTGTAACTCATTACTAACCGGTAAAGCATTTTTCAAGAAAAAAAGGATCTAAGGGGTGAAATATTGAAAATTCCAATAAACTTATCAAATAAAATACTGCTGGGCATCCTTTGAGGTGTTGTGCGATTCAATTGGAACATTTGCCAAACCAAACAAGAATTTAAAAAATTTAAAAATACATACAAATAAAAATTGTTAGGAAAAAGTACTAGGAATTTTAAAACGTTTTTCGAATAGAGTAATACCAAATAAAAACTTCTCATTGTTTAAGGTGCTACACTCGTGAACAATTTTTACTAACAAAAAAAAAGTGTTTTTTGAGAAATAGAAAATAAAACAATTACCATAATAAAACAAATCGGTATTTCAAATTGCATATATATATATATCACAGTGAAAATTCTTTACAACGAATCTTAAGGAACCAAGAGATTTCTTTCATTATAAAGACTTTTCGCAATAGAGAAGATCAAAGAACTAATGTATATGGGTTACAAACTCACAAAGCAAACCAACCGTTATTAAATAAATTTTACGTTACATATAGAAATTTTTGTTAAACATAGTTTCGTTATAAACATTTTTCACCGCGTTTTTTAGTTACACAATACTAAAACTTTCTTTTTACTTCCAATCGATTAATGTAATTAATTGACGGACATGCTTGGAACTATAAGTGCACCACTAATCACTGTTATAGGTGAGAAGTAGAAACGGAATATAGGGTAATTTAATTTACATCTGTACGCAACGATAAATCATTGCTTACAAAAAACGTGTCCGAGCGAAGTTCGGTTAAACGTGTTTTGATAAACTACAATTGGAAAGAAAAATAGAGCTGTTACTGGGTTTGCTATTGCTTTGGAGAGGAAATTGAGAAATTAGGATAGGTACATAGAGTTGTGTAATTACTGATTTCTATCTATACGCATTGATAAATCACCATTAACGAATTACGATCTGAGCGAAGTTCTGTTGAACACGATTTGAAATGCCGCAATTTCTCGATCGAAACGTCAAAGCTTATAAATAGTTTTTAAAAAAAAAAACCGATAAAATGGTATAAACAAATATTCTATATGGTTTTTTCCGATCGAATTACAAAAACAGACACAAATTCCAGAATATTGAAACCATTAAACTTGTCCGTTTTTCCTATATTTTTTCTTGTTATTATTAATAAAACTGCAAGGAAAATTAAAAAAACTACTACCCTGAAAGTACTGATAACCCGACACAATTTTCCAACTATAAACGATTTTCTACCAGATACATCCTTGAAGTAGATGATCAGAGCGACATTGCTTACCCAAGATTGTTCAATAGGCGTGAATTTTTCAAATATAAGTACAAATTAATGGGATATAATAATGCATTCAAAATATAATCTATTATAAAGCCTTAAAAGGACTGTTTACAATATTTAGAGCCGTTTGTAATTTTGCGAGACACCTTAATTTTTTTTTCCAAATCATTTTTTAATTATCACACATATTTTGTGTTGTTTGCTGTCAAATATCGATTAGTAAAATAATAATATTGGTAAATAAATGGCGAATATTAAATCAATTTCACTAATCTATCCAGTCTGGTCTGGTTTTACATTTCAAAAAAATAATGGTCAGAGCCAAATGTGGGATTGGGATATTTTTTGCCAATCGTGCTCAACAGGTAATCGGTCTTATTAACGGCTTATTTATAATTGAGTAGTGTCACGCTTCACCCGAAATTTTCGGAGTGTACTTAATTTTTTTGCCACCTATAAGCCTATTAACTAATTTGCGAGTTTTAATCTCGCCCACAAAATAACTAAGCGATGTGAGTAAGCCATTATAAGTTTACTAGAACTAATTTTTGATCGATCTCGTCTAAATAACACGAGAAAAACACGGAACCCGGAAAATATAGTAAAAAAAGTAAAAAAAAAGCCAATAAATTATAAAATAAAAATATTTACTTAAAAAAGTTTCATTTTTACAACAAATTTTTGATATCACAACATAAACAATTATTATTATTTGTATCGTCAGTATACCGATACAATTTAATAACTATAACCTAATGGCCCATTCATGCTAGACACGATATTAATCTGGCCCTGGGGCCCTATTCTCAAACTAGTACGAATAGAATCCATATACGAATAATTATTCGCTCATTATTTCCGTATACGAATGAAAAATTAAATTTTCAAACTACTCGTATCCGTATATGAAACTTCGTTCCGCTAAACGTCCGTAGGAGAATAATTGAATGAATACTTCTAATATCTAAAAATCTAAAACCTTTATCATTAAATAAATTGTGTATATTTTGTACATTATAATTAATAACATTGTATATGCAAAACTTGTTGTTTAAAATATTGAAGTGTAGAAAAAGGCATCGATTTAGTGGTAAAAGTGAGAACAAATTTTGAAGGCGGATATTTACTGAAAATTGAATGGCTTTCCCGAGAACTTTCAGGAACCCCATCATGGAGACGTGACTTCCAAAATGTTTTTCTCTCACACATACACGTGTTTATAAAAATTATGTACTTTTAGAATTTAAAAGTAAATTCCAGTATTACACAACTCCTCCTTTTAAATATTATCCTACACATATGCCTGTTTAGTAAAAACAGTTTTTAGTAAAAAGTCTGATTGTACATAGGTAATCTAATAGATATTCAAGTTTTTAAAACTGCACTAAATATTTCAGTCCCAATAACTAAAGCGACCCTCCGGCCTTCGAGGACTTACATTAGAGGAGACTTATAGTTTTAAATTAAATAATAAAGAAGACTCTCTCCGTCCCACTTTAACCACTGGGTATCAAAATAAATACCTATCTCGTTCATATCGTCACCATAGTATCGTTTCACCGTCACACGATACCGAATCGACGCCGACGGACCGATTTGTTTCATCAATCATCAAACAATCTGAACATCACTCTTCAGTTTTTAGATTATAAATTCAATGGTGATACAGTATATAACGAATCGGTGAGCGGCGAATCGATCGGTCACCAAAACGATTAGCGTCGACGTTTCCTAAACTCATTTTATTTATTTTATAATTATAAAATAATTACAATAAACGGTAAGTTCAAAAAACATTGAAGTGTTTAAAATGATGGCGAGTATGGTTAAAAAATAAAAAAATAGGTTTTTACAGCGATACACATGGTTTTAAATATTGGATAATAGAATTCGTATGCACAAAAGCCTGTTTTCGGCTGTCCCGGACCCATCCAAAATAATCGTGTGAATTTTTTTCAAACAAGCGTATAATATATAGGGATCATTTTTGAGAATATACATTTTTCTTAGTGTTTTAAAAACCGTATAAAAAGAGCAGTTTCCGTACGCGGATCGTATAATCGTTTGAGTTGGAGAACAGAAGCCCGGGCGGTTAGAGCCCACCGGGATTTTTTCCGACCACTCGGTGAGCTGTGCAGTCCGGTTCTGCCATTGTGCATTATAACCGTGAACACACAAGACACAATCGACTATATTCTCAAGTTTGAAGACTTATCCGATTCGTAGATACTTGTGTCACATTAGTGAATTGGTTCAATAAACAAGAAAATTGTTGCACCTATCTATAAAATTACGTCAACGGACTTTATAGCGGACCATTAGGTAATGCGCCTATAAATATACCTATTAAATACAATATACGTAAATAAGAAGAATGTTAATATAAATATTAGTATACTGTAACGTATATGTATTATTATAAACGCTTGAAATTCTATAAGTATACGTTGAAAAAATAAAAACGAGGTTATCGCCGTGGTTTTCTCCTAAAAATAAAATGGTTACAGAATAAATTATAACTATATTATACAAATATATTATAATATAACTATATTATACAAACATATTACACATAATATAGATATATAAGTAGCATTGTGTGTGTACTGTGTGTATAATATATAAACGATCTGTCTGTGTATACTGTATATAATATAATTTTTAAATAAATTGTACGTATTACTAAGGCGATCGGAACACACTATATTATTATATGTAGTGGATAAACGCACGTTGGAAAGTACCTCTATCGGTGTGGACTTGAAAAGAGAAAGTTGACAGTTGATCGACTCTCAATAATTAAATGAATCGTATAGGGGAAACATAAATATCCATTTTGATCAAAGAATGTATAATAGCAATAACTAAGAAAATTTATTATTACGATGTTAGAAAAAAAAAAGAAAAAAAAAAGACGTCCTAGGATAATAAGGACGGGTGCAGCCACTGTTATAGATAATTTAATGTATACTTGTAAACAACAATAAACCGGTGCTTACAAAAAAACGATTCTGAGCGGAGGTCAGTTGATAGTAATGCTTTGTCGACAACATATGTGTCATTATATAATAAAATTATTAAATAGGTTTTATATATTTTCTTTAATAATATTTGTTTCATGTTGTACTGATTTTTCCAGTTTTTCCCGGTTTTCTCATGTTTTATCCCAGTTTTTCACATTTGCTAGGAAAACTCTTAAGAAAATCTAAAATTGACCTTCTTAAAATACCTTCAAATGTAGAAATCCAAACAAGTCTTCTGGTAGAAAAGTTTCGCACAGATAATAAAAATAAAAAAGTAAAAGAAATAAACATCTTTGTAAAACTATGAACTTCTTTGCTCCACTCAGAATCTAAAACGAAACAGCATAATATTATATAGTAGGTATTCAAAGAGCCAATGATGTCTTGTAACTATTCGGATCCATAGTACTCGTTTGTTTTTTGTTAAATTTAATGCTACAAAATGCAATATTACGTATCATGTTCTGTTTAGTACAGAAATTCTTAAAATCGGAACTAAATTTCAAACACGAAATTCCGCCGGGAGACATGAAATTAAATATTACCTATTAAATAATTTTCTCTTATATATTTAATGAGTGATGTATAGATCTGGCGTAGCCAGATTTTCGTGTTAAGTGGGGCTAAATACGGTTTTGTTTGAATCATGGGCCTGGAAAAAAGGGCGTTTTGGGAGTTCGATCTTATACCATCTCAAAAGAAAAAAAAAATTGGAAAAGTATTTTCATCAATATGCATTTTAATATAATAATAATTTAAATAAATGTTGATAAGAAAAACTTAATAATGAAATGAGAATATGATTATATTATGTTTACATGATTCTTGGCATATCTTGTAACTGTATACTATAATATTTTACTGAATGTACACCCCTCTGACAGCTGCATCCTCCCAGAAGAATTATGAGGAAAGACAATACATATATAATTTGCATTAATGTCTTCTTTTTCATTTATACTGGGTGTGATGGTTAACCCATGCAGTCTGTTTTCTGATAGTGCTCCTCACACGTTTTCATAACACGGCTCAGTATAGATAACTTTCTTTCGAGAGTGGAAGAAATAATTGGAAACATATAGTTAACACTATTAAATCGTAAAATAGTATGCATCATAAACACAGTCATACGGGGGGCTACGCCTCTGATATAAACCAACAAAAAATTTCATTCGTACTACCGCCTATATAAAGATAGAAAATCGAAATTGGTCCAAAAAGAAAAACAAAATTCTTACTGGCAATTGCATGTACGCCAGTGAACAAGTCATTGTAAACATTACTTTTTTTATATACCTAGTTAAAATATCACAATATATTTACCAAGAAAACATTGTCCCCGTGTTTTATGTTTATATTAATCTGTCAACTGAACACTTACAACTGAAGTATTGCAACATTTACAAGTGCACGATGATAAACACCCAAGTAGTTTTGTTATTTTTTTTTTTTAAAATAGGTACTCACGTCAGTAACGTAACCAAAAGATATTTTTGAAGTGGGGAACGACACTAAAACTATTTATTTTATCTACCATATTTTAGTCTTCAATGACCCGCTGGCTACGGCAACGCGGCGTAGAATTCAAATTTAATTCAATTTAATTTAATGCTATAAACGAATTGAAAAAATCAGAAATATTTACTATAAACCTATAGTTCTTATGACGTAGAGTCATTGTTTCATCTGCCACCAATGGCGAAACGAACCTAAAATAATTAGGAAGCTGGATATCTGTCCAATATCTACCCGATAATATTTCCAAATACATATTTTCATTTTTTTTACTAAATTAGAATTAAATGAATACTAAATATTTAGTAATTTTTATATTGAGCTCCCACTCATACCTAAATCTTAAAAACAAAAACGGCCGCATTCGTTTCATCACTGTTTGTCACACGCTATAATTTCCAAAGTGTAAATCATTTTAGATTTTAAACGAAATGAGAAGTTTTTGGGTTTTAAAATGATGTTTATTTATTATTTTTTTTTTTTTTCTACTTTGTGTATACAATTTCTATCAGAGATCTTGCTTCGATGTGTCAAGTAAATCATCTTTTCTGAAAGAGAATTTTATACCTAGTTGGTATTTTAGGAAAGTCGTTTTTTGACTTTCCAATACTTCAAATTTGATTTAAAAAAAAAATTATTTATACATTGAATACAACCTGTTATTGTTTTCATAACAATTTCCGACGAAAAATAATTTTTTTAAATTTGTTTTACATATTATGTATCTTTATTCAAACGGATGAAGTAATGGCAGGGGGAAATTTATTTTAGTACCTTGCCACTATTTCACTATTCCAAACTATAAAAGTTGTTTTTAATATTTATAATATATAGTATTCACTGTTGGTATACAAAAATTCGGCATTAATTATACATTGACCATTTCAGAAAATTATGCTGCGTCCAAATTAATATTTTCATTAAAAACCATCAGTTAGTTTGCCATTTGAGATAATAAGGGTAGAGGTTAAAAATATATTGATCGTGATACATTATACAAATGCGCAGTAAACACAATTAATGTAATAGGACAGAAATATTTATACTTTAATACATCGTATTAAACTATTGAACAAAAAAATAAGTACATGTTTTTTATAGTTATAATTATTTGTAAACCTATATTTTTTGTTCAATACAAAACTGGTTTGCGTCCAAATAAATGCTAGTTCTTTTTACTATAGGGTATAATATTTGCATCTGCATCTCGGCGGTGCATTTTTCTACGAGCAATAATTATTTAATATTATATCGTGTTATTCGAAAACGCCAGGTCATTCAACAAACTACAATAATATAGTATTACACGATAATAATACGGTTTTAACAATATTTTTTCCATCGGGTTTTCGTAATTTACTTTCATTTAGGTTCAAAATTATTATTACACATCTACGAAACCGAAATGCATTTCATTTCGTTAAATATCATCCCATTACACTTGTATTATCCACGAATTCTGTTAATAAGATTATTTTTTTCCCCAGTTTTTCATAATATTTTCATTCATTTCATTTGGTACGTAGAAAACGTATAATTATAATTATACATATAGATGCCTGCATTATTGTACAAAACATCGAGTTTAATCTGTAGAATGTTTTCTAAAAAATATTATAATATAATAATTGTACATTGAAACTACGCTATAGATACAATAATTACTTCAACGATAATTGTATAATACAAGTACACCATTCGTGTAGTATTCAATTTTGAATTTTATGATTACCTTTCAATAATAAACGCTAATACGTTATATTATTTTATCTCTTGATTGAGATTTATTGCTGTCCACTTCACTTTTAAATGTTCGTTTATAGTATAATATATACAAATACACTGCTGAACTATTATAACCATATAAGATTTATGTATGTGTAGGTATAATGTATAGTGTTAATACTATAAAGGTGTATATATTTGATTTTTTTTTTTTTTTTTTTGTTTTTATCGAATTTTCCACGAGAATATTACTCTGTATTGTATCCGATGCCCATCATCTATACGTTTTTCCCGCTACTTTTGAACAATTTTAGTTTCCTCCTTTTAAACCAAATTGATTCGAACCCCTAAGACCATCCAAATGTCGCTAAACTGTGTATGTGTATTGCATTAGTGCCAAGTATGAGCAATTTGGGGATTTCAACCGTCAACCAACGCCCTCCCCCCTCTCAATGGTATATAAAAAAATGTTACCATCATTTTTGTATTCGGTATTATAGTAGTAGTACCTACGTACCTATTCGGCTATTAATCGTTCTTCATTATATTAATGAAACCGTTAATACGACCGTCGATTATTCAGTTTTTTCTACATTTTTTCCTGATTATATAAAAAAAAATTAAATGGAATTCAAAAGATTACCTCTTCGAAACATCAAATAAGTCCGAAATTCTAAAAAAAAATCTTGTAATTCTTTTAATTAGAACAATATTCTGGTATAAAAGTTAAAGTTATAAACAGACAAGAAAAAAACACAACAAAGTAAAACCTCTTTGTGCTAAATACCTAAAATTGATAATATAAACTTACATTATACACTACACTTTCATGTATAAAATATACTTATATACGTTTTAGATCCCACGGGACAACGAAGAAATTCCCCCCCTTACCCAACTAGTTAAAGAAGTATAAAAACCACGAAACAGACTAGTGTCATATATATACTGTTCTATATTCTCAAAAGTGTTATTATAAAATATATTCACTTTGTGCTACATAAGTACCTACTTATCTTCTACACATATAATGTAACAAAATACAGTCGTGTTTAAAATTGCATTATTTAAAACGGCTACGGTTCAATATTATTGTCGTTTGTCCTTTACGAAAAATAAATTAAAATTTATAAATTCATGTTTTGCAATATAATTTCAAAAGTTAAACGCCATTATTTAAGTTTTGTGGATAAGTGGAAAAAGTATATAATTTATGTGGGTATATTAAAAACGTATACACAATAATTTGATTGAAAATCTAAATTATTTTTTTAAAACTTTCTACGAAATTTCTACCAGAAATATTGCTCCAGTGTATCAAGTGCAGCACATTTTCTGAAAGGAAGTTTTATCTAGTTAGTATACTATAAGCGAGTCAAAACTTTTTTTTGCGTTTTCTAGAGGTGGTCAAATTTTCAAAACATTTGAGTTATTTTTTTAAACTTTACTTTATTATAGACATTTTTTTCGCGAGTTTTTTACGAAATTATTATTTAGTAGGTACTATGTGTAAATAAAACTTTTAGATTCGACAGGAATGTTTTAAAATTTAACAGGAGATTCATTATATGTCGTATTTAGTGATCAAAAGAATAACCTAACCGAACTTCGCTCCGAATCATTTTTCATTAGAAATGGTTTGTCATTGCTTACAGATTTGAATTGAATAACTATGCATCTAAACTTCCGAACTTTTCACCTATAACAGTGGCATATCCGCCCCCTATATCAGCTTTTTTATCATTAAAAAGACCATAAACATTGAAATTTAAACACAATTTATTATTAAATATTCGTTTCCCTAAAAATCGATTCAGTCGGGTTAAAGATACCTATTAATAAAGTTGTTTAGTTTGTATCTGTATGTAACGATAAATTATTGCGAATAGAATACGATTATGAACAAAGTTCAGTTAAATATTTTTTGAAATACCGCGAGTTTTACGTTTTCATAAAAATTTCAACTTCAAATGATTATAGAAAAAATCTTTGCCTCGCGTTACATTTTCAAGCATTTCAACACTAGGCCGAAACAATTTTATCGACATAAAACCGAAAAAAAAAAAAAACATAAACATATGTCGAAAATATCGAATGTCTATAAAGATTGCCAAAATATTTACCACGCCTAAAAAGGGCTTATCTATATCTAGTATTGAGTGAAAATTTCTGATCTCTATACGCTAAAACAAAATCGAAAATTACGAGACCTCGTTAATGCCGTATAAATTGTTTTTTCGTTCATCCTGTGTTTTTTATATCAGTTTTTTCAATTATTAGAAGAACAACGAAGAAAAACATACTACACTAGGAAATCGGAGAGAGATTTCTGGTAGAATAGTTGTTCACAGACAGAAAATGAAAAAAGCACGTACCATTGTAAAACCAATACATTTCTCGCTCAGAATCCAATTGTGATTTGACATTTGGTTGGGTTTTAAATCATAATAATAATACGGACGAAAAACTACTACCGCCGCGCCGGGACATACCGAATGAATCACTGTAGTAATGTGATATTTTTGAAAATAATTATTTTTCATTTTTTCATTTTATATTTATTTTCGATATTCAAATGATTTCGTAAAATACCTATATTTTACTCGGTAGGTAATAAAAAAAGGCTTAATTTCCAATAAAATATACATAACTTTTCATGGACATATTTTATCATGACCGTGAAATCGACGTTATTTACTACTATATGCTCGTAACAAAAATAATAATAATATAATGTTTCAGAACGATGGTTATAATGTCGAGTCGCAATTATTTTACGCCGTGTGTATAATATCTCCCGTAATAATTGCAAACACATTTTTATATTTTTATTTATTTTTCAACCTATTTAATGGTTACATTTCAGGAATGCACGATCATATAATAATATTTTGTCCGCGTTGTTAAATATATTCATTTGCTCATAAAACGTCTCCAGCGTATATCGTTAAAAATATGAAAAAAAATAAAATAAAATAAAAATCAATTTTGGTTTTTTTTTTTCTTTAAGAATATTTTTTTACTACCGCCAGTCAAACCTAAATTAGGTTGGTTTCTCGTTATTACAAACGGGGATTTGTACGCATGCAGTTTAAAATACTAAAAACTAAATAGTAGTAACACGGAGTCCATAATATTTCAATATGTAGTGTTTTATAGTTTTAGAACATTTATTTTTTTTTTTTTTTACCCTAAAGACTACATAATTGTACGATACATTATTGGTGCATGCAATTATTGTTACATTTTATAGATATTTGTATTGTAAATTAGTTACAAAAAATATTATAATACTTTTGTCGAATTTTCGCCGAAAATAGAAACTATTGCACTGTGTTGTATCCGCGATTATAATTTATACCTTAAAAAAAATATTATATACTCGTACATCATTTTACCGCTACTTTTGGATAGTTTTCTGGACCAAATGAGCACAATTTCGGGAATCCAGTGGCATATATTGGAGAAGGTTTTGGGGTCCAACCCCGCCCCCCGAAATTTACGGTTGGTACGGCACACGTGCGCATTTATGAATCTATTTAATCTATGTATTAAGTAAAACCCAAAAGCTTTTCTTATAACCCCCCTATCAAATTAATTTCTGTGTACACCATTGCGGAAATCAGAGTTGTTTTGCAGATGGATCGATGTACTACAAGTTAGATGGAATTTTTTTTTATTTATTGAATATTTTTCAATCTATACATATTAAGCACAATAATTAAATAAGACGGATACAATTTTTTTTTCCTTATTCGAGTGGCATTAAGAAGATAGGCTGTCCAATGATAGAACCCAAAATATAAATTTAACCGTTTGCCGCGGATGGAAGCTGGTTTTTAGCTTTATACACCCCTACTACGAAGCCACGGAAATGAAATTTGTTATTTGCTTGGCGTTAGTATCAAAGTTAACCTCCACCTTTTATGATTGATTTTTTTTTTTTTTTTTGGAAGTATCATGAGTATCTGCAACAAGCATAGCACTTAGTATTGTATTTTTACAGTGTATTCAGTTATTAATGTTTTGCAAAGAATATTTTCTATTATATAAAATAGGCGAGGAAAATTCGTCTGTATAGTGACGGGACTCTGCTGCTCACGGATGGCTCTTTGTATAATATTTATTACAATTAATTTTTATTGGTAATCAATGGAAACTCTTCTGGTCCTTCGCCTTCGTCCCGTGACAATTCAGGAACGGCTAAACTAGTGTTGATTTTGTTATTGTGTTCCTATCGTACGCATATTTAAATCAGAGCCCCGCGGTCGAACGAGATCCGAAAAAAAGGCGCCGTCCATTAAAATGTTTGGGAACCGCTGACCTAGACGACACTCGGGAGACCGCCATTACAATAAATGTGGCCGCAGAGTGTGAAGCGAAACAGAGAGTGCTCGACACTGAAATCCCATCACCGTGTAAATACTCCTGTCACACATTAATTCAGTGGCGTATTTATAAACGTAGAGCTAAACAGGCCGGAAGCCTAAGGTGATGGCCATTACACTATCGGACGCGACGATATACGGTGACCGCAACCGACGCAACCGACCCGCAGCGAAATATTATAATATGGCTCACCAAAAATATTATTAAGCCCGGTGCCACATACTATTTAGTAATTGCATACCCTTTGGAAAGCGTATATACAAACGTACTTGCGTTATTCTTATTACAATTTAAAGCGTTTATACTTTATGATATTTTCACAATGGGCTTGCTTTATACATTTAAATTTTACTTTTTTCATTTTAATTTTTCATTTTCAGCCATATTGAATCGGTTAAACGTGATAGTATGACAGTATCCATTGAATACATTATTATAGTATGTTCGTTCTGTATTGCGGTACCGTGTCAAAAGCGTGTGAATTTTGAACAGAATTTTGCGACGCAGTCGATTACATTGGTTGTGGTCATCGCATCGCCGCCGCATCGAATATAGTATGATGTCATTAGGGAATGGATTTATATGCACTTAAAATCCACAAAAAATCCTATTAAAAACGTTAAAAATACCTCCGAATAATCAAAAATACTATAGGAGTTTTTAAAGTACCCCTCACCTCCCATCTAACAGTTCAAATATACAAAATACAATTTTCAAATATTAAAGAATAATAACATGAAGAATCTTTTTCTTATATTTAACGTTTAATTTCATTTTTTTAAAAAATTACTTTGCGTCAATCGTTTTTGTAGCGTTAGAAAATTGTGTTTAATTAGTTAAAATACCGTTTTTACGTAACAAGGGGATATCTAAACACGAACTATTTTTGCTTTTTTTAAATATTTTTCGAGTGTTTTTTTTCAGGGCTTTATTGGCGTTTTCAAGTGCTTTTTTTTCTTTTTTTTTTTTAGCACATAAATTCGTTCTCTAGACATCACTCATTTAAATACACGTAAAAGCCCACAGCGTGACGTATGTGTAAACCACCAGCGGCAAAATACGGCTACGGTAAATTGCTGCATACTATACAATTTTACCGTCACCGCAGAGCGATTTCGGTACCAGCTATTATTTTATAATGTAATATATGTCCGTGAATATTATTTATCACATATTCCTCTCGAAATAGATTTCAATGAACTTGCCCGACTCATAATGGAATAATGATGGTGGGCTTATTCCTTCCGGAAAAAAATTAAACAATTAAAAACTTCAATCGAATATCAGCGTATTGTGTGTGTATGCCACGATGAATATTGTCGGTTACCCACCGAAACTTCGCAAGTCGATTTTAACGAGTTTTACAAAACTGTTGTTAAGAATACTACATGGAAAATCATATAATAACCTCTCCGATACATCAACTATAATTAAAAATACTACAAGACAGTCCCTATTGAATTTTTAATTGGAGCAAGATTTTTGATAGAGAAATTATTTACAGAAAAAAAAAAAACGACTTACGAGAATTTGCTGAGTAGCCTACGATACCCAACATGTATCATTTATGATTAGGTGGCCAAAACAAGAGTTTTATCATCGTCTCATAATAGTAATATAATAATATGCACATGTATGTGTCTATTATTTTTTTTGTTTAATTAAAATTATATTTTCTTTATACAAAAGTTCACTCCCGCAACCGCTGCAATGTGAACGAGTTAGCACTAGCTGACGGTTACGAGTGATGGCGCTACCACCAATTCCACCTCTGAAGTGTACAAGAACCTTTGTGCGGGGAAGAACACTTATTTACAAATTTCAAATTTTTTTATTTATAAATTATTTATAAACATGTTACCATCGTTATTATTCCCAGCGATAAATATCTTACACGTTGAATCGTTTAAGACTGTATATATTAATATACTTGTATTAAATGTACAAGAGTGCATATTTAAAGTGGGTGCGAGAAAAAATAATCGATACAGACGGGTTATTTGTGTAGGGTCGAGGTCGAGGTCGGGGTCGAGACGTTATTATACAGTTCCCCGTTTGTAGGTATGTAAAAATAAATGTCTATAAAAAAAAAAAAAAAAAAACTGACATGCTTCGCATTATGAGTGGGCCACTTTTGTAGGTGTGAAGTTGGGAAAGTAGAGGTAATTTAAATGTAAATCTGTACGCAAAAATTAATCATTAATAGCAAAAAACGATTCTGAACAGAGTTCGGGTGCACATGTTATTGTACTGTATTTATTATCTACCCTTCAAAGTGTTTTAATAACAAATCATTAAATTTAAAAAAAATGTGATACCGCTCATTGCTAAACCACTGTTGTATAGTCGGGTATAGTTGAGAACGTAAGCATACAAGGCAATTTGGTTTCTAATGTACTGTATTCAACGATTGCTTTTCTCAAACGAAAACACGATTCTGAACGGAATTGTATCAGTAGTGTCGACCGTGTTTTTTCACCGGCCTTTATACAAGGTAACACAGAAGTCAATAACAAAAACGAAACCGACGTAACCGCATTAATTGTCGTTGTGGTTTTTAAACCGTACATTATTTTCAAGTAAAACCGATACCGAATGCACAGCTTTCTTGCTAACTGAAAAATGCGTTTTCCGAGGGTGGGGGGGAAACCGAACCAGGACCTACGGGGGGAGGGGGGGGGGGGGGTGTCAGACGTTGCGCGTTTCGATAAATGTTTCGAATAAAGTACCGCCGCGCCGGGAATTCCGCGTCTTTTTTCGGGTGCTCGGGTGCGAACGGACTGAAAAAAATCTGCCCGACCGAAAATAATAACGCGTTGTCCATTGAAAACGCGGCGAAAACGATTTTTCGGGGAAAACCGTTTCGGGTTTCTGGTAAACCCGCGTCTTCTAACGTGTACCGGCGTACCGACGCTGTTACAAACACGCAACGCGCGGCCACACAAAAAACAATATTATTATCGTCTATAGTCATAGACAATCGGTCCGCGGCGTGCGATCGTCGTCCGTGCACGTATCACGGTACGCACATTTTGCCGTGCCGGCGCGAACGAACGGAATCGAAACCTCCTACCGAGCCGCCGTGCTGCTACGATATTACTGTGGGACGGATAGCTGTTGGTATCTACAACGCGATATTATATTATTCTCACGTTGATACAGACGTGATTTTCACGAGCGCCGGAACATTATTATCACGTGTATTTGTGCACCGCGTCAATCTAGAACGCCGCGAATGCATAACGTATGTGTGTATTTATGTGTACGTCTATAAAAAAAAAAAAAAAAAAAAAAAAAAAAACACCCTGTAGTAATTGCGCTCGCGTCCCGTATAGCGTATGCGACGAAAAAGATTTACGGTTCCGCGCGACGGCACCGCGAGTACTGCCGCTGGAATATCGATTCGAGTGTGCAATAATAATAATAATAATAATATTACGATTATTATTATTATTATTTTAATACGACGGCGATGATAATGCGGCGATAATATCGCGCGCGCTAAACAACATTGATATATTGCCGATCTAAAATGAAAATAATTAAAAAAAATTACGATTACGTTCTGCAGTCGATTTTACGACCGTTGGACGCGACGGCTACGTGCGCACCGGCGAGTTTACGGTCCGTCCGTCCATGGAGCGCGTCCATCGTGACAGTTGCTTTAACACGGCCTTTCAAAGGGAACTGCAGCGCGCACGGGTCGTAAACATTCAAATATTATTGCGTTTTTCACATAGCACACGGCCCGTCCCCCTCCCGCCGGTCCCCGCAGCGGAGTATATACGGATGTATATATTATTGTATTCTGTGACGTGTAATATTTATTATTATATTATAATAATAACGATAATAATAATAAGACGAGTATATATTATATACGCATGAACGCCATTTCTCCTCCGCGTGTATATGTGTACACACCACGATGGAAACAGTAAAATTCGGTCTCGCGTACTATCCGAGTAAAATATTATACGGATATTCAAATACCCTTATAGTATTCCGAACATTTTCCAAATATTTTTCGTAATCCGTATGTTTTGGGAAGCATTACCGTTTTGGCCGTATTCGTATTCGAATTTCAAACGCGCTTTTAACGTAAATACGTTTATAAATTTAAAAGAATTGTCACCCGCGTCGTCTTAAAATACGTTGGTGCCGTCATCTTTTTAGATTGACCGGTCCTCGCTGCAGTCCTAGGTTCTAGTTTGATACTTTTATCTGTAATGGGCTCTATTACTGAATTGCTTCCCATCTCCTACATCCGAGTATTTTTTTTATCTTTTATCTTGATTCCATTTGCTTATCGTATTCGTTATACCAATTGCAAATGTATATTGCAATGTATAATACGTATAGAATCATCCGTCACGTATATCAGATTGTTTTTATCGATAATCATTAGGTATAATATTTTATTTATGCTAGTTTTTCATTCGTAAAAGTATAATACTCCGTCACTACAGCCGTATAATGCTTCAGTCGAACGAGAATTCAGTGTTGGTGTTGGCAAATTTATCAACAACAAAAAAAAAAAAAAACGGTAAATGAACGATGAACTCTTCACAAAACCCATGCTGCTTATAAGTGATATTCAATGTTTTGGGAATGATTTATTTTTAAAAATTGTAAACCATTCATTTTGCAAACCCATACTTGTAATAACTATTAAGCAAAATTAAAAAACAATTTTAAATGTATTTTAAACACTTTCTAAATGGATGTATTTATATTTGTATTTATGATGTTAGATCTGTATTAATTTATTAAAGCTAAACTGACTGCATAACTTTTAAACGGTATTTTCTGAACGTCTCGTTCAACATTACTTACAATGTCCGTACCTTTCCCTAAGCTAGAAAGGAAATGTTAAATATACCTAGTAAATATAAATATTTTATAAAGAAGATTGTTTACTTCGTCTTGGCCAAAAAATTATTCAAAACCATTTTCAACACTTAATAGTTTATTAAGTATTTGTTAATTGTTAAAATCAATAGAAATTAACTTAAAACACGCATTTTTCGTGATAAAAATAAAAATATTTTAAAAATCATTCGGCCGAAACATAGTTTATTACTTTTCTTTACAACATGTACAATCCCTTCGTCTTGAACTCAATCAGAGGGTCGCAATCGTGCAGAATACCTTTGCCGCTATACTTGTATTGTGCGCGAGACAGACAGATAAACCAAATTTTACGTCAATGCCTCTTATTCGCAATATTTAATTCATAATAGTATAATTTTATTAAAACTATACTTAAAATCTTCTTTCTCTCTTAGGACAATGTAGTAAATAACCCGAATTGCAAACGAAAATACGTAAATATACAATTAGTGCGCTCGATATTTAATACTCTCTTCATCCCTATCCCTCGCATTAGTTTAATCGCATACCAATACATGTATCTTTTGCTAATATTACTGTTACAAGCACGATAATATCAAATTCAACAAAATCCTTCTTCAATGTATAACCATTCGGCTACGACAAACACATTATGAAGATGACAATATTTAGTTATTTAACAAAACATCAAATATTCGCATAATATCAAAACTTCAAAAAGTTATAATTTCGAAACCAAGTCAGCCCGCTCAATTCTAACTTCACAACAGATTCTTAAATCGATAATAACGCATATGTTCAAAAAAAAAAAAATCGAAAGATTAGATTTGTTCCATATAACTTTCTACTCAAACGATTTTCATCAAAATTTGATATTAAAATTCCTATACAAAAAAAAAAATACTACGTTGAACTCAATTTTTTTTTTGACCCCAAAGTAAGACTTTTAAAAAACCTTCTGTTAAATTTTCAAGTATTACTGTTAAGTCAAACAATTTTACCACAGAGTATGTACCAAATAAAAATTACGTACAAACCTCGCAAAATAAAATGTCTATAAGTAGCTCAAAAATGGTATAAATTTGTTAAAAATTTTACTGTCTAGAAAAGACAAATATGAGCTTTCTGTCTAAATTATTAGTCCATAAATTCGATACGAATATTTTTAACTGAATCTCAACAAAAATATTAAAATTTTTATAAAAAACCTAAAAATGACTCAAATGTTTTGAAAATTTTACCATGTTTAGAAAATATAAGTTTTCTGTCCTGATTTCAAGTCTCTACGAATATTTTTAACTAAAACAAATAACAATATTGAAAAGTATTATTTCGTAAATTCCCAGTTTTTCTTACGTTTTATCTTGGTTTTTACCAGATATTATGAAAACCACTTGGAAAATCAAAAAATTACCTCCTAAAAGTACGATCTGGACTACATTCCCTTTCAGAATTGGTGCCACGCGTATATATCAGAGCAAGATTTTTGGTAGAATTTTCGTACACAGGATAAAAAAATAAGAAAACAAAAATAAACATCTCAGTAAAACCAAAACATTATTCGCTACACTCAAAATCAAAAAAAAAAGAAGTACGAAATGATAAAATTACAAACTCTGTCATTTTGTAGTTCGGTAGCTGTACTTTTACGAGTAATATGTGTTCATCGTAACATAAACTGTTTTGTAGTTTTCTTCGATATTATTCGTTACATAAATAACATATAAAAAAAAAAAATAAACATCTTTGTAAAACCAATACATTCTTCGCTACATTCAGAATCTAAAATATTATTATTATTATTATTATTATTTTTTTTTTTTTTTTTTAAAGTATTAGGTATTAGTGATAATATTTTACAGGCTAATAGCTACTACATTGCATACGTCTGTATAAGTATAAACGAGACAGATATAATTATTGTGGTACAAATCGAGGTCAAAATGATAACAAGTGGCCCATATATTATCCATAATAATATTTATTATTTATTATGCAATAAAATATTATGTAATACGATTCATTAAGCGTACATAACATACAGTACGGATTTGCACGTTATTATTGTATATTTGTTTTCCCGCTTTTCACAAGTCTGTTTTCGCCTTAATAATCTTTACAGGTCGTACTATTGTAATATTGTAGAAATCGTTTACGAGGTTCGATTTTGCTGTTTTTTTGCATATTTCAAAAGATTATGCGCCATTACGAAAAAAAAAAAAGAGTATCGGTCATCGCCGAAATGACGGCTGCCCGTCAAATGAAATGCCCCAGCTTTATAATTTTTAGATACGGGATTTCCCGAGAAATAATAATATACCGTTTGATAATTTTTATTGATATTTTAACAACGAATTATAGAAATATGCGTTCATCGTATTATAATATAAAAGTGTTATTATTTTCGAACGTTTGATTTTTAAACAGCGCCATTTTAAGGAAGTTTTCTGTGTCCAAATGGATCGACGGTAATGCCTATATTGGACGCTGTAGTAGAGTAGTTTACTGTGTGTTCGCAAGAGAATAAATAGTGAATGATTGAATTGTATAGATTTTTTAACATTATAATTCATGTACCTAACCTAACGCTCTCACTGGTGGATGGGACGGTAACCGTTCGAAGTCCAAAAGTTAAAAAGGAAAGTATCAACTCGTACAGCTTTTTCAAGGGAGAGAGGACACACAGTGAATATTCGCTAAGAAATTGCCTACTTTTCAATATCATTTTTAAAATTTTCATACTACATATCTGTCGCACATTTTTATCGTTTTTGTTGAACGTTATATGACAAACTTTAATACTTTTCAGTGTATGCGTCCAAACCCAATATATATAAATATTATGATTTTTATGAAAAAATATTTTCAACTTGTAGGATGTATATTAATGTTATAAATGTATTTGCATTACATAGATACTCGATTAACACGAAATTCGAAATACAAAATAATAACTGTGAACTCGAATTATAAGTTACGGTTATTGTATTTTCAAAAGAGTTGCTTATATTCGAGTAAAACAATTGCATACGATTTCCCGAATGTCGGACATTGGACGAATGAGATTTTAAAGCCCTGCAATTACCTGCCCATAATATCTAATTGAAATTTGTCCGAATTGTGATATTTTACAGAAAATATGATTTTAAAAACCTGCAGCGATCTATCTGTTACACGCACCGTAAAAACCTATAATATTATAACAACAGTCGAAAACATTATACAACTTTAATGTTATTGTGTTATTTAAAAATATATAGGTACCATACCTATAGTTGAAATGCCGCGAAAAAGTTTATTGTAACTATCATATTTTCATTAAATGTTACTATTTAATATAGGTATATAAAATATACGTAAAAGTTATAGTAGTAGTTATATACCCTGATCATGGCATGCTGATAATAAAGTTTTAAATAAAAGTTAAAACTTCAACGATTAGTATTATAATAATATACAGAGGAATTTTTTAATTTTTTTTTAAGTTTCCTGCCTTTAAATTTAAAAAAAAAATTATACTATATACATATTTAAAATCTAAAAGTTGTTTTCGTTACCCGATTACCTGTTAATTATTTAGTTCGCAAGAAACTGCAGAACAACCGGCGAAAAACGATGCATTAAGTAAACGACCTAATTTTATAATTCGTACGCGACTTCATATATATATATACACTAAGTTGGTTTTGTTAATATAAAACACGGGTCTTTTATTAAGACTAATACAAAAGTATATTACGTACCTATGGGATCAGTGTGTTTAGATATGAATAACAATTATTGTATAATTTATACTATGTCTAAACAAAGAAAAATAATTAAACGGTTATAGTTGTGTGCAATACGATTTGTTTGGGTTTTACTTGGTTTTCTTATATAGGTATCAGCGGGTAACCCAAACAAAATCGGTTCTGTACGAACTGTACAATGGAATTTATTTGATGACTTTGCATTTCAGAGACCGAAATCGCTATAATAGGTGTTATACGCAATACCTATATTGTTTCACGTTTGAAAATCGTATTTTTATTAGCAGTGAATCTAGAATTTTATTTCACTTTTATGGGGATGGGAAGGGCAAAGATTTAAAAAAATATTTAAATCCAACCCGTTGTGTACACCTATAGATATCTAACACAGGCTGTAAAAATTAAGTAAAAATACTGGATACTTAAAAAACCAAATTATACATAAAGTGCGAGTATATTATGTACAATAAGTGAACTTGAAATATAATTGAAAAAAAAAAAACAAAACCAAAATAAATCCGTGCGTTATTAAAGTTTTTAAATAAAAATAAAATATTTATAAAGACAGATTTATTTTGACAATGGCGGTTGGTCAATATAGTCTTATTCTGCTGCAGCTTTTGTGTACTTTCATGCTAATCTAATTATTGCATCGAGTAATTTATTTTTTCTTATGAAATATTGTAAAACTCGTCACAAGAATTACAGTTTTATACTGCAAGAATACAAACTAGTACAAGATAACCGACCCGCTAAACTGGTCCAAACAATAACCCAAAAATACCATTGTAAAGTAGAGATTTTATTGAATAATGCCGTAAAGACAAAAAATTAATTTCAAAAATTAAACATTAACAATAAAGAAAAAAACCATGCGTCCCGTATAATTTTCATCGGGACAACGGGACACATAGTTGAAATACGGAACAATCTTCTATAATACGGTCACCGCCGTTATTTCTCAATCTATGGATCGCAAACAATTTTGATTGGCTCGCCCGAACATTTAATAAGTGTAAAATAAAGGATGTTTTAAAAATTTCTAAAAAAAAACTAGGAAAAATATGAAAATCTTAAAAAAAAAATGGTAAAAACTTAACTCTTTATTGCGTGTTTTTCATCTGATAACGTAGACTCCACACTGTTAAATTTGAACTTAAAATTGAAGTTATAGAAATTTCCATTTTAAATTTAAATTAAAATAAAAATAAAATAAATAAAATGTTAAAGAGAAATCGAGAACGATGGGTCTACGTTAGTGGTGCGCATGAGCCAGATAATTGGGGAGTGGTCAAGAAATAGTGTCTGAAAGTAGGGAATGAGAAATGGATCGAATTTACGATCCAAGGATCCATGGATCGAAGGCGGGGAGGGACTTTAAAGTTAATAAGAGAAAGGAAATAAGGAAAATCAGTTTAACCTGAAATAATGTTGGAAAGAAAAGAGAGATTTCGTGCCCATCTGCGGTCGGCGAGGCTGGAAAGATTGAGGACATTTTGGATAGAGGAACAGTCATGGGGAGGGTGAGGAATATAATTATTACATATTATTTAAGTCTTTCTAGGATGTTTGCTTTTTGAAATTATAGCAAAATAAAGTGAACGCAGACGTGCATATAGACTTCACCCGTAGTTAATGTGGGAAGAAAAATATGATTCCTGATAATAATAAAAACCAAATGTCTCCAAAAATATTATAAAAGCCCAAGGATTTACTCACAAAAATACGATTTAAAAAAATCACATATAGTTTTATCGGCTTGAATAAAAATGTTCGCCTTGTTGGTAAATAAATGTAATAACTGCATTTTGGCAATTGTTTAAGATTCTGTATGCATTGGGATAAACATGAAGCCACTGCACTATATTCACGCTTATGAACGCAACACTACAGCGCGGAAAAAAATTGTACGGGTTTACGTTATACGTAGTGTCTCTTGAAAATCAACATACTTACATTTTTGATTTAAGGGCCGAAGCAAAATTCATAAAAAAAAAACATAAAAATTACAAAAAATAATGAGAACCTGACGGAAATTATGGAATTATGGAAAAATTACGTGAACAAAGTTAAATAAGAAAATTATTTTTAAAAAAATGTCAAAAATCAACTCATGCCTCTCATACTCCCGTGGGACCAAAGATACTATATAATTGGGTTTTAAACGTTATTTACATCAGGCAGTTTACAATGATAATGATTTCCAATCGGCTGAAGAGCCGTGTGAAATACGTAATGTCGAACACTCCGGCCAGAAAAATGAATTCATCCAGTCGTGGTAAAACAAAAAAAAAATAAATAAATACTCCCGTTATTTATTATGATTTAACTTCGGCCGGAAAACTCAGGCCGCTGCATAATTCACAAACGTCTATATTTTAGTATAATATAATCGATGATAGCATCATCGGTAATAATATTTGTAAAAAGAGCTTATAGTTTACAAGTGCCGCGCGATGTAAGATTTAAAACGAATAACCCGTATAAGTGCATCCGTGTTGTTTATCGAAAATCGCCATTGTCATCGATTTTACACTATCGTTGTTTTCCGTTTAAGCGAGACCACTTTGTCGACGCTCTTGTTACAATATTCTTAAATGAAAAATTACACGAACACGCTCATACACTCACTCGCAATGTTTCTTAGGTGGGTTTTTTTTTTTTCTCAAATACATTATGTATTATATTATTATAATGTACACGGGGAATTTAACCGCAAGTCTATTTTTTATTGTCAGTGTTAATGATATCACGGAAAAAAAAAAAAATTAAAATAAACAAACAAAAAACACGTTTCAATTACGAATGTAAAACGTGCGCACATCTACACGAATTAGCGATTTCACAAACGCTCGGCGTACGATCGTATACATCATCACCCAATAATTATTTAAGCTCGAATTTCAAACGAATTAATTTTTGTCGGGACACAATACCACGGTAACGAATCCATGCATACATGTTAGTGATAATTTTAAGCGAAATATATAGTAGATATTCAAAAAAAAATAAAAAACACACGCAAACTCAAAAGTACCGGAATATCATTTTGTATACAGAAATACAAAAAATAAAGGACGTCATTAACCATTGGGCTTTTTCGTTTGAATATAGTTTTAAATTTCGATATAATTTTTTTTTAAATTTTTTTCCTGACACGTATATCCCCTGCAGGAGTTACGATAATGTCGTAGTCTGAATTATCGGGTTATGATTTTGTTATTAGTGTTTTACGGATTAATACGGACTTCACGTGCGTGCGTGCGTCTGTTGTCGCCGGCACAAAAACACGCCGGGCATGGCGAATTCGAGTCCGGCAGAATCAATTTTCGGCCGTTCGTTTTAATACCTATACGGTGAGCCGGCCTAATTATCGAACTTAATCGTCTTTGAGCGTCGTCCGCGTTCGTACGACGGTACACGGTATGAATATTAAATGTATACATTATAAATAAACAGATGGGTAATATTTGATCGTATTCTAAATATTCATGAGGGAAAGGTCACGGGTCGGGGATGACGAACGCGTCCTTTCCTTCGTCCATCCCGCGACCCCGCCGTTTGACCGCCCCGCGGTTTGTACGTGTATATACGGGTATATATGCAAGTAACGTGGTTATTAAAAAACAAGCCGTCTACAATACTTGTCGTACACTGTTGTACTCATCGATAATTAATATCACACTATTATCTTATTATCATACGGAAAGGAGTAAACGCGTACCGCGTTATACCGTGTTATACGCGGCACGAGCTAATATGACGGCGAATGAATTCGAACAGAGAAAAAAACGAAAACCCGCGCAACTGTAACGTGGGCGCCACGCTCAAAAATAACAATATTTTAATCGTTCGTTCTGACTAGAGTATCTGTTCTAAACTAGACCGGGCGATAAACTCGTGTTAATAACTTAACCCGAATATATTATTTAGTTTATTCGTTACAATATAGATTTGATTTTTTTTTTTTCCGGCAAATAGGTAACCCCGAGCTCTTAAATTTAACTTTTAATGTGCGTCGGGCCACACACGCTATATATATATATATATATATATATATATATACATGCTCGGTGTTGCGAAATTGCCAGATTTCCTTTTTTTTTTTCTTACAAATCAAATCAAACTCGAATTCGTTTAACTAATAATACCTATATAATACAGTCATTATATTACTCGTATCCATGGTATTATAGCGCTCGAATCGATTAATTGTTTGAAAAAAAAAAAATAAATAAATAAATAAAAAACGCTGTATTTATAATTTGTTTTGATTGTGCATAAAATATACTGTATACGAACGTCATAAACAAGAATAAAATCGTACACTTCATACATTATAATACCTATATCACGGACGCCGATCGCGTATCGCGTTTCGTTTCAACTTTTTCGTACGCGTTATGTATACATGCAATAATTAATAATATATTTTAATAGCGTCGGTGTTAAATAATTTGCAGTTGTTCTTTTTTTTTTTTTTTTTTTT
>CABPRJ010001439.1:1241361-1373158 GCA_902439185.1 Cinara cedri
TTTTTTTAAAAAAAAAAAAAAAAAAAAAAAAAAAAAAACACGTATACTGTACACAATATTGCAGAGCAACCACCATTATCGTTTGAATATAATAATAGTTTTTTTTGTTTTTGAAAAAAACACCTATTATTCGGCGTTTTATCACCGTCATAATTTGTTGTAATAATATTAAATGATCGTCTAAATAATTTGAATTCAATTTTTTTGTTTTTTTCGAAATCAATATAATACGATTTTTTCCTATTCTAGAAATTAAGTAAGTGTTATTACTATTATACCTTCAACTAGGGTATAGCACTTTAATCTTTGTAGTTGACCATGTAGTCTGTTGGCACGTAGCCTATTATTATTTTATATAATATATTCGCTCCAAGGTTCTTCTTTGGGTTTTCGCTATTATTTATTATTATTATTATTATTATTAAGTAGTATTCATCTCGTAGTCCATATGTTTGAATTCACTAGCATGCGATATTTTTGATAATTTTAATATTTTTTCACTAATTCGAAAACAAATAAAAAAATATTTACTGCTAAAATTGTATACACAAAATACTTAAAAAATATTACCGGAGGAAAAAACTTGTATTTATTTATGCTTCTCGAGATTTTGGCGTGTCAAAAATATACCATTATACCACGACAATTTTAGTGGGTGCAATGTATAATTTAGAATATTATTCATGGACTATAAGTGCATAAGTACAGATTCAAAATTGTCGGTGTAAAACGTTTTCCACTGCAATAATTACCGATTTTCAATGTGAAATTATTGATTTAGAACCGTATAATATTTTATTAATGGAAAACAAATTTATTCGATTACAATTAATCGTGTTGTCTTATTTAAATGTAAAAAATCTTTAGTTCTTGTATTTTTAATTGACATTTTAGGTCATACCCACCTAAAAGTATAAATCAAACAAAAAAAAAAAAAAACAACGACAATAATAAATGTCTCGTATAACTGTAGTTGACAAAACATCACAAGGAGACTTTAATGAGGAGAGAACCAAAGAAAAATGCCACTATAACAGATTTCATTGGGAGGAAAGTACCTAGAACCATTAGCATCATTAATTGACCCGAGTTAATTAAAGTTCTGAGGACTATATTCGATATACCGGATTTACGTAAAAACAAAAATCATAATAATTTTTAATATTACTAGGAGATTTTTTTTATAAGTACTAAAACTTATTACGTTTAAAAATTAATAAAATATTCGCACTGAACACACAGTCGAGATGTCTATACACGGATAGACATACACCTACTCCAAGAATATTTCATACACGATTTCAAAATGTTCTCAAGAAGTTTTCCTTGTTTTCTTCATTTTATTATGTGTTCAGCTACCCGCCTGTTTAGTATTTATGAATTTACACAATACAATAAATATACGCATACTTATGTATATAGCAGATAACAGTCAACTGCTTTGAGTGCTTTGACTAAACTCGACAAAGAAGTAACCTACAAGTGTAAACATCAACTCTAAGAATAGATTAAGATTTAATTCAGATATTTAAAAAAGAAAAAATTCAAACACCGCGAAGTAGGCACTTGAAAATATATAACAACATTATAATAGGTAGCCTAGTTATTTCGCATCACTCATTATTCTGACCCTGGAAAAAATTTATTTTACTGTGTTCTATACGTACGACCATCGTATATGTAAATATAAATAGCCGACAATGCCAACCTATATAATATTATGCACTCACTTATATACTCTCTTTGTCTCCATCACTCGAGGTTTTTTTTTTTTTTTATTATTATTATCAAATCTCCCACTCGACAATCGCCCCCGACAAAAATCGCAATAAACGATCGAAAAAATCATAAAGACACAAACATTTCCACTAATTCTCGGTTCCTGAATTCATTTCATATTAACGAATGAAAATAATTTTTAAAACCAACAAACTCTTAAACTATTTTACGTAAAATGTTTAAAAATCAACGTAAGTATACTACAATATTAAATAGACTGATTAATTCTTAGCGCGTGGATCAATAAACATCATTTTACAACTGTCGATCAAAACCTATAAAATAGCACAAAAAAAAAAAAAACACTCTTACTCTTACGTATAATTTGTCTTACTCTCGGTTAATACGGATTTTACACTAACAATGATCTATCGAGCCACGCGTAATATACTTGTGTATTAAATTATATAAATCATATTTTATGTGATTGAAGTATGGAAACTGCATCCTATAAATTTAAATAATATGATAAATTGTTCGTGATGTATGTATAGTTCCGTTCAAGTGTTTTACAACAAATTTTGAACTACTATAATTTATATTATATATGAAAAAAAAAAAAAAAAACATTGTTGAAAAAACGCCCATAATTTAAAATATTTCCGTATAGGTACTAAATAAAATACCGTAATAAACAATTCCAATAAATTATATATTTTAAACATTTCAAATCTCTAAAGGATCGTGAACGTTTTAAATTACGCGCGCAACAAAATAATCTATATAAGTCTTCATAAAAATGGACCAGCTATAAAGTCTGTAAATCACATTTATTGAGAATAATAATATTGTTCAATAAAATAAAAAAAAAAATCCATCGAGTGTCAAATTTACAATTCATCGAAGGGCTTTTTTTTTTATATCACCTAATATGAAATTATTACCATGGAAAAATGGACACAGAAATAAAAGAAAAAGACCCGATACTGCTAATGGATGTGCTATTGTTGGAGGTGGCAGGTTGAAAAGGTGGAATACACAGAGTTATTATGAGTTCATATCAGTACACAATGACGCCATGTACATGGGGAATCCGGGGCCGCAGCCCCCCTCCCCTGTGAGTTTTATAGAACGAAGCTCAGTTTTCCAAAGTTCTCAGAGCAATCCGTGACATATTTCAAACCCTGACACCTATTTTGTACGCAATGATAAATCATTGCGAACGAAATACAATTCTGAACGAAATTCACTTACATGAAATGCTTTACGTTTTACGATTAGAGTCAAAATTTTAACTAAAACTATTATTCAATATTACTCGTTTGTTTACCACTAAGTTCAGTTTACAATGAACCTGCAATTCAATTTTAAAGCATTTTTTCGGGGTCAAAAAAAAAATTATCCGCATACAACCTAATAGAAATTTAACAACTCAAAAATTTCAAATGAGTCTAATCAATTTAGAACTCGTTAAAATGTTTTGAAAATTTGACCACGCCTAGAAAATGTCTAACATAAGTAATCAATGGAATTTTCAAGTTTATGCGATTTTTTTTAACCAAATTACAAAACAAAATAGAAATAAATGAAACCGTAAACGCGAAATGGAAAATATTTAAAACAACGAAACATTTACCGAGTAAATTTGTCTATTTTATTTCCAATACGTTTTTTTTCAGAACTATTGTGAAAACTATGAGAAAAATCGAAAAAATGACTCGACCGATGACCCAACTAGATCTAAAATGATGAAAAAAAAAAAAAAAACTCTTTAGTCGTTTTTTGATTGGCGCAATATTTTTAGTGGACGATTTCTTCGCGGACACGAAAAATCGTCATTATAACGTTACTAAAACGCATTGTTGTAAAATTATAACAATATTGCGTTAATATCGTTTAATATGTTTATAACATTTTATAAAAAAAAAAAGAAAAAAAAAAAAGAACAATATTATTTATTATTTATCTAACATTTTATAAAGATAGATATTTATTATTTATCTAACATTTTATAAAGATAGATAAATAATAAATAATATTGTTCTTTTTTTTTTCTTTTTTTTTTTAATTCGTGATGGGGGTTATTCATTAATAACTTTTATCGCGAACAATAATAACATTTTATTATTATACAAACGAATACAATATTCCAAACTTGATATATTACTATTTATATAATCTCTCCGCGCCACACGTGTACAAATCAGAGTATGTTCTGTGTAGACGCGGTACAAGTTGTTGCGATATTTTAAAAATCCACTGCGGAAAACATCGAGAGTACGGTAACTTATTTCTCACGGTATAAGATACACGCGAGTACTGTTTACGAAAAATAATCGTAGAACAAAATATTATTGCGATGACGGTTAGATGTTAATTATAATATATACTAACGATGAGACGGAATCCCGTCAAACCCGTGACATTTGACCTCGGTATTGACCAATCGGCTTCGCTGTTCAAATTAATTATTTCCAAACAGATAAATATATATATGTAGGTAGGTATATAATGCAATTTGTTTGCCGACACAATATACAGACGGGTCGTAGATTCCGGCGGTTAATAAGCAATTTGCCGCCCCCTCGTCAAGACCTATACTATTTTTCTATTGTTTTTTTGTCGGATTTCCGCCGAAAATAGAATCTACTCTGCGTAATCGTGTCTGTTATGTAAATTATTATTCTGTGTGTGTATATATATATATTTATTTTTATAAAAATATATCTTTTACCCGGTTCGTTTGACACTTTGAGCGGCTCCTCTGGACGAAAAATGTCCAAGCTCGGAAATTAATTCTTCTTTTTAAGAGCGGATTAAAGTGGTAACATTTTGGATTGGATTTCAATACGAATTTTACCGTGTTGTTGCGTGAAGAGGGTGTTTTTTTTTTTTTTAGCTTTAGACACCCCTACAAACCCTCCGAAAATGAACCCAATGGGATACAATAATTGTGTATATGTATACGCGCGGTGAAAATATGCACATTTTGGTTGTTTGAACTTTCAGCCCTCAACCCCACAGTCTGTATGTTAGCGAAAATGTGGACAACTACTTTAAATATTTTGATAAAACTTTTTTCGTTAAATTCCTGAACATTAGAAAGAAAAAATAACAAAACACGAAATATTATAACGGCAAATGAACCGGAGGGAAATTTTATACTATACACTGACGGAGCCCTGCTGCTATCATGTGTCCCAAAGAAATATGTTATCAATTCAGTTATTAATTATTATTTTAAAATACACACAAATGGCAGCATAAATCGTGGCTAACGGTACACACATATAATAATTAATAAGCAAGGGACAACGGAAGTCGCATGTTAAATTACGACTTATTAATTATTTCGGTTTAAAACATGTTAAATTGGGAAATATTTCAATTGTACGAAGTACATCGTTTATGTGAATCATTATTATTCGCTATAGAAATTGTTGGAACGGTTCAAACTCGTATAGTTGGCCGGGCGATTTTTGCGGTAATTTTATGTATCTGCGCGGTGTACAATGTTTTGTATGTTCGCTCAGAAATCATTTTTCAGCAATATTTTACATATTAAAAAACGAATAAGTCATTGTATATAGCTCTCAAATGTCGCGGGTGATGTTAAATACCGTTTTAGGAAAAAGTTAGTGGTGCCTACACGAAAAAAAAAAATCGGTATACAAGATATCGGCAAAAAAAACTCTCCGAGAATGCTGCTGATTGCAGTGGCGTAGCGATAGAGCGGCATGACGGGCGACGAGCCACGGGCCCATGACATTAAAGAGCCCCGAATCAGGCTTCAAGGCATTATTGGACAATAAGTGACTTCCTTTTACGAATGATCTTTATTTTTTCACCGGTCTTTATACAATATTTTGCCACGAGCATTAGAAGTTCTAATTACTCCACTTCAGACTGATTGTCGCGAAAAATTAATAATAACAATTAAAATATACGAGCGGTGTATATTTGACGACAAAGGTCCTACGATTTCGTCGGTCCAACCGTGTAAACCCGACGCTGTTAACACATATTGTGTACAATTTTCAAAACAATAATAATAACCCAAATTGATCGAAACGATACCTCCTATACGTATTGTTTTCTACGTACAGGATTAAAAAAATAAACGATAATAACAATAAAAAATTACGAATTCTCGTCACGTTTAACGGATTATAATGATAATGTCAATACTGTAATACATAACAATATGTATGAAGCGTACTCTTAGGCGCCCGTATATAGAGGGTAGGACAAGACGGGCGCTAGTTCGCTCCCCTGGCTTTTAATACGGCGATAAATTTGTCGTGTTTAAAAAATGTCTGTTTTTTTTTTTATTATTATTTTATCGGATTGTGTATCGCATAGATGTATAAATTATTGAATCTCGCACACACCTCCCCCCCACCCTCTAGAAAAACGTCTGTGGGCTCTAATGCGCGCGCCAGACACTGTATATCGAGTCGAAATGATCTATCGACAAAAAAATAAAAAAAAAACTCCGCGCGTACAGATAAAAACTAATACAATTCAATATGTGTGTGTATTCCGAAAAGTGCCGCGTTAGTGTATATAATATTATACACGCGTTACGTTATACGAAACCGTATTTTCTCGAAACAGTGAATTCGACTTATTAAAACACATTATACAATAATATTATCCTTATATGTAATAAATTATAAAAAAAAAAAATAAAAAAACGAACTGTTTTATTATAACGCGATATCGGTACGAAACGATACATTAAAACGATATTGTTGTCGTATTATTATTCAATAACGGAATATTCCGTAAAAAAAAAAAAAAAAATTGGGTACTTTTTTTGTCGATATTATACTGTACGCCTTTCCCTAATACGTTATAATGGGACTGGTATGGTAAAATTTACCATTTATTTATTTACTTATTTACTTATTATACTTGTTCGTTCGGAATCGTTCTTTTTTTCGTACGCTTAAAAATTATTTTAATTTAATTTTTTTTTTTTTCCAGTATCGCGTTTATCCGTCTAGAGCGATGCGCATAGTATGTTTTTATCGCGCGAGATCGTTTTGAGTGTAAGCGCACTTATACATCGTCGTGCCTAAAGTGCGGAAGTACAGTATATACTCACGCAACTCAAAAAATACGATTTTCGAGTTACTGTATCGCTTCTCGCTGCGAAAAAGGTCGTATGTCACTTTTCCATTATCTGTCCTCTAAACCTTCTAATCTCGTATCGTGTAACCTGTAACGCAACGACAAATGTCTTATTTCACTATTTCCATCTGCTAATCTAATCTCTTTGGACGAGTATTATAATAGAAGAGATGTTCTAGATTTTTCGTGGACGATCCTGAAAAAAATACGACCCGAATCTAGGTACGACCTTTTCCGTTGTGACAGACGATAATGTATACTATCGAAATATGCGGAATGTCCTTGATAATTTAATATAATTTACCCGAATCTGTTCATTCATTCGATATTAGTGCGCTGCGAATTCAAATGTTTTTTTATGGCCACTTAAAATGAACTATAGTTTTCGGCCTGAATATTGACACTTCCAAGCAGCAGTTTTATTCTGGCCCAACTAAAATGTTGTTACGCGATATTTTTCCGGCCAGAATAAAGCCATATCTCAAAACTAACAGTTTCGCACGCGGGAAAAATCATAATACAGTACATTACGAAGAATGGTGAAACGTTATAAGTCGATTTCACATCGTTTTCAAATATTTGTGCCGCTAACCTATTCTTTCTTGGGTGCGATATTTATAATACATTATAATATTATACAACGAATGGAAGTAAAAAGTTTGACTCGTAGGTATTTTGTATTATATTTTAGATAGGTAAAACTACATCACGTCGAAATCGTTTGTACAAAATGATTCCACGATTCCGGAGTAATATTTTAAGTTATGATAACACAGACGATTATCGTGATTTTCGCAGTGAAATACAGAAAATCGTCGCGCGGGAGGTGTATGATTGAATATTCGTTTATCGAGATCAACGTTTTTTTTTTTTAATAAATTCCCGTATACTGTTTCTTCAAAACTGCCTTACATATTTTATAGACAAGCAGAGCCGCGCCAAGAGGATTGAGAGAGGTTTTTCGACCTGGGGAACGCCAATAGAAATGTTTAAAGTTCCACAATTGATAATTTTTACAATAAACGTACCAGCGAACGCCCAGGTTTAACGTTTTCCTTTTTTTTTTTTTTTGTCTTCGCTCGAGGCTAAATTTTCCCGATACCGGGTGCCGATATTCCCAGGCACAACACAGAACAATGTATAGTATTATCAGGGCTCAGGACTTTACGCACTTAAAATCCACAAAAAAAGCGTTCAAAAACGTTAAAAAAGAAGCTCGAAAATGGACATAAAAATGTGATAGAATGTTTTCAAAAGTTTCCCCTCTGACTTATGAAATACAATTTTCAAACACTACAAAATGTATTAACACAAATTTTTAAATAAAAGTGTAAATATTATAAAAAAAAAAAAAAAAACATTTCGTTTTAATTGTTTTTGTAGTGTTATAAAATTATACAATTTATGATGGGTGAAGGTGGACATTTTAAACCCTTCCGAGCCCTCTGTCGTTTTTGCTCTTTACATATTTTTTTTCAGCGCTCTTTAAACGTTTTTAAACTCTTTTTCCGTAGGTTTTAAACGCATAAAGTCCCGAGTCCTGATTGTTATACAAGAGCATACACACATTACCGTCATTGATATATTTCCATTGATTTGCGTATTACACGTTTGACTTTTGATTGACGTTATGGAAATAAGAGTGTCGTGCGGAAAAATACAAATAGGTAGCCGCATCGGTAAAAAAAAAATAAATAAAAACATGAGTTCAACGCGCCGCTGAATCGTGTAATTGTGTAGAGACTTATCAATTAGTAATAATTACTCGGATAATTCGGATGATAATACACGTCAAGTGAAACAATAATAATCGCGCAAATCGCAATACGCGTGTAACGTATACGAACAAAAACATAACAAAATCGATATTACTTGAAAATAATAACGGGTTTTTTTTTTTTTTTTGTAAATCAGTTTCGACAAATCGTTTTTAATTGCGTTTACGGTGGGGTTTTTTTTTTTTTTTATAGAAAACAATTTGATAAGAAAAACAAAAATCTAATTTCGATTAATTTATTTGTTTATTAGAGGAGTTTTAAAAATGGCAACCTATTACGATTAAACGGTTGACTCATTTTAACGATTTTTATTGCTAAAAATCGCTCTCGATCAATACGGTATTTATAACGGCACATAATAATTTATATTGACTGCGCGCGTCTCGCGACTCTTACGCGTCATTTTATATTTTAAAAACTCAACAGAAAAAAAAAATATCTCTATTTTTCCGTGTCGTCAAGCGAACGTACTGAACGTGCTATTTCAATATGCGTCCTAGGATGAACAACAATGATTTCTGTCGTTTTAAGTTTGTGCCTCGTATACAACAGCCAGTTCGACTACATCGAAATATACGCAGGATAATACGTCCCTTTCAAACGAGATTCGAGTCGACTATTGGCGCGTATTATAATTACAACATTATTGTGTCCCCCGAATCGGGTGTCAATTATGTCGGGTCGCCGAACAGTTATTTGTATCGACGCGCGTAACGGATTAAGGTGCTGATTATTTTGTTTGGAATTTTTTAAATTTACGCGAAAAGAAAACCGGTCGAATTTCCAACATCAAAATGGCAAAACGGTCAAAACAGCGTGTACACATTGCTCACACTATGGCGAAACGTTTGAAATATGTCGACGTTGCGTTTTCACAGTTAAGGCCTTTATTTTCGCTTCGCCGTGAAATGTCCGCAGAAACATTGACTTTTTCGGAGGCTTTCGAAATAATCGGAGAAAACCCGGAAACGACACTGTGCACAGGTAAAACGGCGGATATTCACGGAGCGCCGCGGCGTTATCGATTTCGTAGTTTTTTTTTTTTTTTTTTTTTTTTTTTTTTTATTCAAAATGCCCTCGAATGAAAGTCGTTTTTCGATTTCCCGAGTAGTTTTCATAATAATTGTTATTGAGAAAACCGCGGAAATGACGACCAACGAAAAACGTACGCGTTTGCGGCGTACGATTTGGGCACTGTCAATTTGTGCGGCCCGTTGTGGTTTTTCTACCGAAAATGTCGCGCTGATAGAAAAAAACGAACGGTAGACGTTTTTCGTCGCACTCAAACGACATTTGGACGGATACCGCGACATTTATTAGGGTATTCCGACGTAATTTATGCGCGCGCGCGCGCATTCAATAATAATTTGCGTTACGCGACGGCGCGTTGTCAGACGCGGGCGTGACGAAGGCGAACGTTTCGGGGGAAAATCCGATTTCCATCTGCGACAGTAATATCGTTTGTTTGTTTGTTTGTTTGTTTAACGAGCTTTCGACAACCGAATTTCCGGGAATCGGCGCACGGTTCGCAGCTGCGTTTACCGTCTACCGGCGGTCACTGCGGGTTACCGCCGATTTCGGTAAACGAAACGCGTTCGCGCGGTACCGCGACCGAAACGGCGAACAATGCGCGCGGCAAACTTTTTCGCGTAAAACGCTTCGCCGAAACGCGCGCGTCTAAAATGGTCTCGACCCGCGTCGCGAGAGACCGATTTGTTGGTTGTTTTCTCTCTCTCTCTCTCTCTCTCTCTCTCTTTTCTATTATTATTGTTGTTGTTTTTCTTTAAACGTCGCGGAAAAGTCGAACGTCGCGTTCGCGCACGTCTACGATACCGTTGTACACGCTGTTGCTTACCTGCGTCGATGTCCTCGTCCGTGTTTTCGAGCCTGCCGCCTCTCGCGTCGCTGACGATGCTCTGGTCCGTTGGCGGCACGTCGACCTCTATGAACGAATTGTCGTCGTACTCGGACGTCCGGGACGACGACGCCTTGGTGGTGGACGACGCGGCCGCCAACGAGGACGAGCTCATCTGCCCGATGGACCGGAACGTGGACACGGACGCCGCGGTGTCCACGCCGACGCCGAACACCGTGCCGGTATACGGTATGGGCCTCTCGTCCAGGAAATTGGCCGGATTCAGCTGGAGCTCCTGTTCGCGCTGCTCGTCCTCTTGCCGGGCCCGTCGCTTGGCCGTCTGTTCCGCGCAGTTTTTGCGCGTGGCCGCGGTCTTCGTGCACTTCGGGCACGTGCAGTCCCGGTACTTGCAGTACCGCTTGTGCTTCTTCCACACCTTGCGCAGGTTGTGGTTCTTGCAGTTGGTGCACAACCGTTGCTTTTCCTTGATGGTCTGGGCGGCCACCACCGCGGCCACGGCCGTCGCGGACGTCACCTGCTGCTGCTGATGGTGATGGTGTTGGTGTTTGCCGGACGGCATTTCCGAGCGGTTGGAAAATGTCGGTACTACGCGCGGGCAGCACCGTCTGTCCGCGACACGGGGCAAAACGGTCCGGATCGGTTTCGGTCGCGCGCGACGTCTGTGCGCCTATCGCGACGACGTCGCCGGCATCACCGCGATCAGCGATCACTGGCTGTAAGCACGCCTACCGAAACAACCGCACGGACACGGCCGCCGCGGCCGTCACCGGCGCCGCCGCCGACACGATTATAAAAATAATGCTTCGGCGAAGCGGACGAAAAAAATAATAAAAACCCGGTCGCAAAACACGCACGCACTCGGACCACGGACTACCGCAATTGCCTATTCGTTCGCCGCGCGAACGTGTTCCGTCGGCAGCGGGCCACGTGATTTCCCGTTCGGCGGGTCCCCACTAGCGGCCGGCGGACCGCGGACGCTTGTGCTCCCGAACACTACGTACGACAGTACGCCCGGCGCCGTCTGTACGCCAACAGTTTGCGCGCGTTCGCCCGCCCGCTGTGCCCCGGCCGAACGGCGGACGCGGTGTCAATAATAACAGCACTAATAATAGCGGAATAATGTTATTTTAGAAGGCACGGCTCATGGTCGTCGGCGTCACGGCTGCGGTCGTTATAATAACAACATTAGGTATTATCGTGCGGTATCTCGACACACAAGACGCCGCGCGGGTTACACGCGGCCACCCTTGGACGGTAACGGCACGGAACGGCGGTTTAAAATTGCTCGACGATTGGCGTGAGAGCGGTCTCGCCGGCCGGATCGACGATGAATCGCGGACACGTGCGCGCGGAAAAATGTACGGAGAAAAAAAAAACAACCGTTTGCAATATTTCTTTCGTGTTGTTTTTTTTTTTTTTTTTTTTTTTTTTTTTTTTTTTTTTTTGTTTTTTTTTTTTCGTTTTTTTCCGCGTACGATATTCACGAGATTGACAATGTTAATTCTTTGTGTTTCCCAGTAAACGCAACACGGAGTAAAATAAATAATAACAGAAAAAAAAAAATAATAAATAAAAAAAATAAATAAATAAAAAATAATAATAATAATAATATTATTCGCGTATTTAGAACAGCGTGGTGCGCGTCGTCCGGCGAGCGGCAACGGTGTCCGGTGAGACTAGAACGGGTAACTTAATGCAACTGCAGTGCCATGCACACGGAAGGTGCAACAGGCTACGGCATCGCCAGTGTACACTAGCGCCGTAACACGTCACGGGCGGATCCCAAGCGCATAACGGCGGCCGGCGGCGGTGGTCCGCGACGGCCAATCGTCCCGCCGTTTTCGTCGGCGCGCTACAATATATCGTCGTCGTCGTCGTCGTCGTCGTCGTCGTCGTCGTCGTTGTTGTTGTTATACCGTTATCTCGTTGTCGATATTAGTTTTCGCCGTAACGGTTACCGCAGATTAGAGTAGTGCCGTTGTGATTATTATTGTTGCCGCATTGCGCGTTGTGCGGACCGCGGATTTCGCGAACGGCGGATTTGGTCGGGCCGCGTACGCGCAGCGGGCAAACAGACGGCAATAGCTGCGAGCGCGGAACGGTGACATTGCGCGCGGGCGGACGGCCCGCCGTTCATTTCTGCGTCTTCTTTTCGCGGCGACACCACTTCGAAAACGTTCCCGGTCGCGCCGCCGGCCGGCACCGTACGTCGCCGTCGCCGGCAGCCGCGCACCGCGGTTATCAAAACCGACGGCGACGTGACGGTCTTGAATTCTGTTTTCGTTCTGCAATCGCGTTTGACATTATTAATACGGGTCTCGTCGCAGCCGTGTCCGCGGCCGCGCGTATACGATTTCACAACGAACGCGTACGAAACCGTTCTCCGCGTTATTCGCGTCCGCTCTGGGTGTCCGTTTCCGAGTTCTCGCCGACCCGGGGACCACTGCAGGTCTGGTTCATATCGAATCGGTGCAACGCGATTTGCGCCCGTTTCGCCTTTTTACCCGCCAAAATGGTTTGCGCGAGACTGTGCTCCGTTTGATCACGGAAAAGTACGTCGCGTACGATCTTGTGCCGGTAAAAATATAATTGACGGTTTTCCTTCGCAATTTTACATGTTTAAGACCGCCGACGTAATTAAATTGTCGGCCTGGTTAAAAATCGTGTTTTGAAATAGTTCACACGGGTCCGATACGCGTACAATTGTTTCGTATAAACGGTCTAAACTATAAATTATGATAAATTCGTCATCAAATCTAACCTGCCTCAATGATATACTCGTATTATAATATTATTTACAAATAAAAACTTTTTTTTCACAATTTTTTCGCAAATATTCAAATGTTATTCCAAAAATATTTCTTTTATTTTCTAATTTTGGTTCCAGTGTGGATAATAAATTTCGATTTTTCGTCTTGCTCTTTTCGAAGCTTATGTTTATGATTTTAGATTCTGAAAGTAGAGTAGAATGTATTCATTTTACAAAGACGTTTGTACACAATGTAGAGCCTTTTCTGAAAGGAAATTTGACTTGGGAGGTCATTTTTCGATTTTCTCACGGGTTTTCTCAATATATTGAAAAAACCTAGAAAAACACGGAAAAATGTACGAGATGTAGGTATTAGTTAAAAAATATTACGGCCTTCTTTTTTCCCATAAACAACTTTTCTATCAGCAATTTGGCTCTGATTTACAATGATAGCACTTTTTCTGAAAGAAAATTTGACTGGGAAAGTACTTAAAGGGGTCATTTTTCGATTTTTTTCAAGAGTTTTTTTCCTGCAAACATGAAAAACCGAGAAAAAACTCGGGAAACCAAAAAAGACGGAAAAATCGGTACAATATTAAACAAATATTATTAAAGAAAATATATAACGCCTATTTAGTTATTTTACCATAATATGGCATATTTACTCGTATTGTTGACAGAGCATCACTGTCCACTGAACTCAAAAATGTAATCGATTGTAACTCCGAACCTAATTTGTCTACCGTGATATTATTACCGAATCTCGTTATTTACATCACGCAGTTGACAGTTATCGGCTGCTAACTGTCATCCGACAGAGTGAAAAAAAGAAAAAAGGTAACAAAAGGAATACAGCATATAACAAGGCAGTACATTTACACGAGTTATCTATATTCGTCACGAATAGCGCTTTCCAGTATACGATATTGATGATAAGAAAACGAAGATAGCCGACCAACAATCGAATAAACCATTAACCTTATGAATCAATTTTTTTTAAATATACTATGCAATTTAAATTTGATAATAATTATACGAAGGAAGACCTTCGAAGATGATTGAGGCAGAAATTCGGAGGAAATTTCAATGGACAGGGAGAAGTGGAGTGACGTGGTTTTGACGGACCTTGATGGTCTTTAAAACGCCTAAGACGAAGAAGAAAAAGAAGAACAATAATTATACATTTGTATTATATGTTTACTGTAAAATGTAATAATTCGATTTCTGTGATATGTTTAAACAGCTGTTGTAATGTAAATAATGTATACATATATCAGTATAATTATGTGAAATTTTATTTTATTTACTTATACGATTATACGGTATTTTGTGTAACCATTGTGTCTTGGGACGCAATCGGGATGCTTATAATTGGGATAAAATAGAACTACCTGAACTCGGGCCACAATCGGGCAAACCCGGACAAAAACGTTTGATCAGAACATTCGATCGGGACACCGGGGGACGCTTGATTCGGTTGTAACTCGTTTGAATAAACCTAACCATAATTTTGCCTGCGAATGTAGAACACGTTTAATCGCATAGACACATAACTCGTTTGGGTACACAAATATAACACGTCTGGGTATATCAAATATATATAAAAGTACTAAAGAGCCGACTCGGAAATTCATGCCGAACACTATGCGAGTACAGGTACCTGTATACGTATTACCACAGTAATTGTATTTATGATTTATGAACTCATAGGTACATATACATGTACGCTATATCACCTAAATTTCACAAAGATGCCCTGAAAGTACTTTAATAAATTCCTTCCTCCGATGGATTTACTTCATTGAATAACATTTTTCAACACTATAAAAGTAACAACACAATACAATACAAACAATACAAACAATTTTATTCACATAAAATTGTACGTGTTTAAAAAAAATTACTTTGTGTTAAACAGTGTTAGGAAATATTGATTAATAGTTAGAGTTGTTAGAGGAAAAACTTTTAAACATTTCTATCGTTTTTGTGAATTTAAATATTTTTTAAGCGCTCTTTTTATAGCTTTTATGACATTTTTAAGCGCGTTTGGTTCCCGAGCCCCGGTTATAACAGATTTTAAAAACGATAAACTGTCTTTATAAGATTAGCTATGATAAACTAGTCTTCATCTGTGATAAAGTAAGTATTTTAAAATTTCATTGTTCAGTTGAATATGGGACATATGGAATCCCTACATCACTAATCATTAGCCAGCGGTTTAGTTCGTAGTAATTGATCAGACAAAGTTTTTAGTGCACAATCAAAAACCATCGATGTTATATTATAATATGTTTTAATTTCAATATTTGAAAATGTTTTTAATGTGAGAATTTAAAATCGGTATAAATTTACTAAAATTTTAGGGTCTCAACCATATTGGCGAGGGTAGGGGAGCTTAAGCCCGTCATTTCCCCTTTGTTTGCGACCTTACCTACATTTTAAAACAGTATTATATAATTAGGATGTTTTTATTTGATACATGTTGTATAGGTATTGGTAGGTTATCTGTAATTAATTATAATACCTTTGGTTGTTAAAAAAAATTATCTTAATAAAATACTATAATATTAAAGAATATGTTTGAACCCTCCTTTGGATACAGGCAATGTACACGCAAGAGTTCGGATTTGTATTTAAAATCGTGTGTGTTTTTTTTTTTGTTATAATATGCACTACACATATATTACATATATAGAGTAGCTAGGTACCCACCAAATAAAAATTACGTAAAAATATACAAATATTTTTAACTGAATCACATTAAAAAATCAAAATTTCAAATAATTAAAGAATTACTTTCGTAAATTGTCCAGTTCCTTTTGCGTATTTTTCGGTTTTGCTCAATTATTAAAAAAACCAAGAATAAAATTAAAAATCGACTTTTTTCGGTTATCAACTATACAAAAATTCCAACAAAAAAGATATCTTAATGTTTTTGTATTGGAGCGATATTTCTGATAAAAAACGGAAAGTGTAAAAATTTCAAATAATGACTGTAAGTAACGCGGTAAATTTGTCAGTTTTCATTTTACGTTTTTTTTTTACCGATTTTTCCTAATTATTACAAATTCTATCACGAAAAAAAAAACGGTTTATATATTCACGGACTAGGTCGTAAATTCAACAAAACAGGTATCTTGTCGTTTTTCTACCGGAGCGATATTTACGGTGGAAAACCCCTTGGAAAATCAAAAATTGACCTACCCAATGCACCATCTAGACAAAACTTCCTTTCAGCAATGGTACCGTGCTCGGCGCATCGAAGCGCGGTTTCTTTTCGAAAAGTTATTTACAAACAAATTGAAACACATGAAAAGCACGCACCGTATTAAAACCGATAGGACCCCCGTTACGCCACGAATCTAAAATATCTAATGTTGTTGTGCAACCGTCAGACGAACACGCGTCTCCGAAATCGATTTAAATATTTTTGCGAATTAACGGTCGTTTAGCGTTTTAACGAAACGTAATATTGTCACTGCGGCGGTGGGCGAAAACAAACCCGACGCGCGTTTAGTACCGAACAAATGCGCGTTGCACAGCCATCGCGGATACCAGCGATACGACGGCGGTGTCCAGAAGAAAACTGTCATCAATCGTGTAACGACAACTGTGTGTAAACGATAAATTGATTTTTCGATGACGCCGATAAGCTTGCGTTTGATCGGGCGTCCGAACCAAAATGCAGGTTAAATACCTATATGCACGTCGGCGACGGTATACCATAAGGTTAGGTTAACCTGGCATATTGAATTTTAAAATGAACCGCGTACGCGTCGGTATATTACGGTAGACGCGGTGCGAAATGTCGATGAAGTTGAAAAGCATTGAAATTTCGCACTCGCGTCGTGATACGCCGCGACAATTTGAACGCTGTAACTTACCGACACACGATTGAATACCCGTTGTTTTATTTCAACGAAATAATGTTATTGGATGTTACTATACATTGTATACATATTGCTTAAACTTCGACGTCGATTAACAACTAATGCGTTATTTCTTGTAAATCCGATATCGAAAATACAGTTTACTCAATTTTACGTTGATCAACGTCAGCAAAACAAAATGTTGCGTTCACTCGATGTGCCGCGTTTCCAAATATCGTTAAACGTTTTATTGTTTATCATAAATTTCCTAAATTTTATTTTACACTCAAAAATATATAGATTTCATCGTAATGTTTGTTGATTAATCAAATGTGCAAGTTTAAAATTGTTCTAAAAAAAAAAAAAACGAATAACATGCATTTTTGTTAAACGGAATAATATATTCCGTAAATTATACATTGAATATTATATGTATTATAAAATATCATGTATTGTAGCACTAGAGTGTAGAATTCTTATGGTAACACATATTTTAATTGTACATAATTTTATACATGACCGACCTCTGGCCGAAGTAAGATATTCCCACGATAGTACGGAAAATCGAATAAAAAAATAATTGTTTTTGCGTATTTTTTATATATTTCGCTATAGCATTTTTTGAGAATATTATACAACAAGCGTGTTTTACAGTTTTCCAGTTAAATTTTCGTTAGTTATAATATTTTATGGGAAATTAAATCCGGATTATATATATATAAAACAAATAAAAATATTAGGATTATGCATTTTACAAGCGTAACCATTTTTTTTTCCAGCTTAATTTTTAAGTATGGTATAATGGTTTCGTAATCTTGGAAACCAAAATAATTTGTACGACTATCCTCCATTAGTGTTGAAACTATTTGGATAAAAATGATTTTGGATATTCGTACTATTTGAATATTTGTACAATCCGAAAATCCGCGATGTTCGGATACCTGGGGTATTACATATCTATACAAATGTATGAAAATAAGAATTTTTTACTCGAATGATCTCCGGAACTACAAATCCAATTGTCGTACGGTTTATTTTAAAATGATATAGAATATATCGCGGACAAGGTTTTAAGCTTAATTTCAATTCTATAAGTTAAAAAACAACTTAGTCATTTTTATTTTAAATAATCGGTAAATACGCTAAAACTTCATTGTAAGTCTGCTCCGTTATTCTAGTGCGCCACAAAATAAACACGTCGGCGCTGTGTCATTGGCGGTATATTTCTACCCAGCGCGGCGTCTCGGGTACGAATTCCGATGTTGTTTTACAACATTCTTCGCTCTACTTTTATTTTATTTTTTTTTTTTTTTTACATATATACCTACGAATTATTATTCGCACATATCTGATCTGTTTTAATCGTTTTTTACCAAAACGATAGCTTATACGCGAACATGTCTTCCTGACTCATTAAACTTTCAACTTTGTAAGTAAATGGGATATTATTTACAGGGACAGAAGAGAGTTAGTGTAAAAGGCGGATAAAAAGGAAACGTGAGAACGGGCGACCATGAGAGATTAGGGGGTTCCCATAGGCATTTAATTTGGTGCGATAACGCTGTACGAGGGTTAAATGTGATAGGGACGGGAGCCTACAATTATAGTGATCTGAAATAAAATCAAACAATATATATTATTTTGCTTGTATCATTGAGATTCATATTGACTAATAAGTGTCCTAAATGGTCATCCTTTTGAGGACTCGTTGAGTCTAAATATTATAATTTCCACTACTATCCCATTAATGGAATACCCTAAAGTCATCTACTACAGGCCACCCAAACAGGTATCCTTATGTGGTGTGAATTCAAAGACTAGGATGATTCCACTCTATAGTCCCATTGAGGACTCTTACAAGAGCCCTTTTGGTCTCCCAACGATACAAGGATAGGTGGACATGGGGAGAAACTTTTTTTATTGAAGCCAAGCGAGACAGCTAATACGTATACTAATCGGTTATCTTTAATAATCGATTATTCATCAAATGTAATCAAGAATACTTGGATTATAAAATAATTAATTATGCGGTGTACATTACACTAGCCCCCCAAGTTGGAAAATCGTTTTTTTTTTTTTACCATTCATTAGTCTGTAATTTTCGAGAATTTGTGCAATAATGATACTGGAAAATTCAAAAAAACTTTGGGGGAGCTGGAGAAATGTTCCATGACATCCCTAAGTGTAAAAATATACATTTCAGCATTCTTCTTTTACCAAAAATTAGTGCGCGATCTGTGTAAATTTCTGCGACCCAAATGTAATTTTTACGCAACCATAACCGTGCTCTAATTTATGGCTAAAAAAAAAAAAAATAAATAAAAGTCGGATTTGATACCTCGATGGGGGGAAGGTAATTGGGGAAATGGTAAAAAGAATCGAACGGATAATAGGAGGTAAAGTCGTGGTGCACAAATTTCCATTTGAGTTTACAAAAATGCACACAAATCGCGCACTTATTTTTGGTAAAAAAGAATGCTGGGATGTGCAATTTTTACACTTAGGGATACCATGAAACATTTCTCCAGGCTCTCAAAATTTTTCTGGATTCGTCTAAAAACCATTATCGTATGAATTCATACAAATTCCGCATTAATTAATAACAGAAAAAAACAACGGTTTTCCAACTTGAGGTGACTGGTAAAATTGACGGAATTATACGCACATTTTAAAAGAATTATTAAATCTCCAACAATTAATGTTAAAAAAAAAAAGACAAATATATAAATTATATAATTAAGATCCAGATTGCCATACAATTTATCTCCATTAGTTTTAAGAACTAACAAAATATATATTATATAATTAAGATTCAGATTGTTATTCAATGTATCTCACCTTCTCACGAGTTGCGATAAAAATAAATATTTTAAAACGTTGGTAGTACAGAAATCCGAATATTATATAAGTAATATACCGATCCGAATATTACTGATATTTGTGTATCTTAACTATCTAGATATTACATGATTCCGGTTATTCTAATATTTAAAAAATTCTAATATAATAAACCATCACTACTATCTACTGCATTAGTTATTTTTTAATAAAAACAATTTTTTTTTTTTTCTAACTACCTATAGGAATTAGGAGTACGTATATGCAAGTTGTGAAGTGTTTTAAATCCCTTAAAAAATCCCTGTGTCTAAAACGTTTATACAATTATTCATTCTTAAAACGTTTTAAACGTTCAACAATTAAATTAAAATAACTAATTTGTTCTGAAGAGTGAAGATATTAATATAGTTCTTATTCGTTCTTAAAATATAAATGAAAATAAACATTATTTTCCTAGATTATATTTAGATAAAGAAGTAATATTTTCTCCATCTGTGAACAACTTCTCGAACAAAAAATTTGGAATCTGGAAAAAACACGATAAATAGAAACTGACACATTTTTGGCATTACGTTATCATTATTTTAAAATTCAGATTCTGAGAGAAGCGAGAAATATTTTGTTTATGAAATGATGTTTTTTTTCTATCTGTGAACAAATTTTCTACCAAAAATCTTGCTCCATTTTCAAGTGTAGCACTTTATTTGAAAAGTAAATTTATTTTACCTTTTTTAATTTTCCAATGGATTTTTATGATAGTTGGGAAAAATCGGGAAAAGGGATAAAAACTAAGAAAGACGGGAAAATGTACGAAATGTATTATTTTCAATTTTGTTTTTTTGATGTAATTCAATTAAAATATTCGTAGAGACTTAAAATATTGATTAAAAAAAATTTATATTTATAGGCATGGTAAAATTTTAAAAACATTAAGATGATTTTAAAACTATTTTATGCATTTAACTTTTTTAAATTTAAAATGCTTGAAATTTGAACAAGAGGTTGTACCTTATACTTAGTGGTAAAAAAAATGTATAGTCTAATGTAGTAATTTGGTTTTTATACTTGTTTTAAGATTAAATTTCGAAGAAAATCGTAGATATAGATGAATTCCGTGGATATATTTTGATCCTCTCTTCTACAGGGAAAACGGTGAATTCACCCACTCTACAAAAAATATCACATACCTACTGGAATCACCCGCCTGGGCATTTATAATCTATTATTACATTAAAACAAAAGATCACTCATTCACTCATTGACAAAACATCAAATCTCGAAAACTACTTGACTTTTATGAAGCTGAACTTTGGCAAGTAGATAGTTTATAGATATGAAACATCAGTTAATAACGGATTTAGCTTCCGAGTCGAATTAAGGGGGTCTAAAAGCTCTCATATGTTTATATGAAAATGAAAGCCATATATAATTCAAACGGTTTAGTCCTGACTGATTGATAATTAACGTAAAGTCTAAACTAAGTCTAAACCAACATTTTTGTTATACCGGTATAGTTTTTCTGACCCACGTCTTGGCATGGGTCAAATATTTTATGCCGGTATAATCCTCTCTTTTCTTAATGTTCCGATCAATCCCCTGTTTCATATTCTTATCCAATTGTCTTAATATAAGCCATCATAAAATTTATGATTGAATTATTTTCTACAATATTTTTTCTTCACACTGACATTTTTGAATAGATGGAAAATGGAAGATTCAAGAGACGAAGGTAGGTGTACAGTATGACAACAAATAAGAATGGACTGTAGAGGGAATAATATAAATATTTTGTACAAACTACAAGTCCACGATTTTCTTGATATACTGATATAAAAAAATTCGGTATACCAGAATAAAATAAAAAATACCGGCATATAATTATTGGAGTATACTGGTGTAATCAAAATGAATTTCTTCAATAGTACTACAGTAGTATTACTGAATAAAAAATATGAAAATTCAAAAATGACGTTTCCTGTGTTTTCACAACCATTCATATGTCAACCTATATTGAAAATTCATGAAATAGATGGAGTATTAGTTAAAATAAATTTTGGTGTTGCCATTTTTCATTTCCGTCCACCCGTTGACGAGATATTCCACTTTTAAATATGGTTCAGAGCGAGGGAGGGAGAGTAATAGAATAAAAAAGTTAAAATGCAGTGAGCAGTTTACTACACCGGGAGTTTTGAGTATTACCGGGAGTTAATAATAACCAGTGTAAAATACTCTGATTCGTAATTAGATAAAACCACGGTTGTGATAATAACACAACAGTTACCTACTTGATCACGGATCAGAAAACATTTTTTCTTCAGTAATACAGTACCTATTTCAATACAATGGTTATACAAATTAAAATATTATAACACCATAATTATATCAAATGTTTTTTAGAATGTATTGGTTTTACAATGATGTTTATTATTTTTTTTTTTTTTATCTGTGAACAGCTTTTCTACCAGCAGTCTTGTTTCGATTTACAATGACAACACTTTTTCTGAAAGGAAATCTGACTAGAAGTCATTTTTCAATTTTCCCAGGAGTTTTCCCAATAAATTAGAAATGTATACAAATCATGATTATATTATATTATATTATTGTACTGTTATTTGTATTATATTATTATTATTTTTATTATCTTAAATTATTTAACCCGCCATACGTACAATATTTTTATTTTTATCTTACACAATCTATTGTAGCCTATTGTATACCCCAATTGTTATTTTAATTCTATTTTTTTTTTTATTTAAGAGTTCATTTATTATTTTGTCACTGATTATAATATTAATTTAATGGCTTAATATTCAATATTAATTTATACTAATCAGTAATCAGTAATCATATAAAATGCATATTGGAGTATTGCTACAAATAAAAACACTATGCAAGTTGACATAACACAATATGTGAATATTCTAGTTTAAAATTTGATTTGAGTGAAAAGTACAATTTTTAATTTTGTTAATCATTCATTAATAAATACCATTTTTTTTTTCTGGCCAACTTGTACTTCTTAGAATGTTAGTTGTTAGTGAGTTGTGAGTTCCACCACAATGAAAATACAATTTTTATTTTGTGTTCTTGATATATCTATCACCTATGTGATATGTCTACTGTCTAAAATACTGTAAACGGATCAAGAGAAATAAACTGATATAAACAGGTGCTTCTTTTCTATTGGATACTTTGGGAATGTGCCCAGGGCCCCGCGATCGATAGGACCTCCTAGTTCCTACCAGATCACTAACCGATAACCCGATATTTATTACCGATAAATAAATTTATTTCGTGAAAAACCAAAGGAAATTTACTGACTACAAACTTGCCTGCTCACAGGCACGACAGTTTAAATGTAAGATTCATTTAGGGGGTCGTGACAGTAAAAATGTTAACAAATACTGTACAAAAACACACCCCAAACGCTCCATCCAGTTCCGCCGATAATATTATTAGTTAAGCAATAACAATTTAAGTTAACATGTTGGCCACACTGTGACGATAGATTTTCCGACCGTTCGGTGATTTTCCACGCCGCACTCTCCAGTCGCCACAGCCGTTTACCAAACAGTATCTTCGAGTTAAATAACATCCGCAAAAAATTTCGGATTGGCCGCACGTCTCTTGAGCGCGTGATTATGCGTTACCTAACTCTGTACTGCGTGATTTTTTTTTGTATTTTAAAAAAAATAATAACAATAATTCCTTTTTGAAATTTCCGATATTGGATCGAATATATTTTGATTTTTTTTTCAACTATCTAAGGGACATACAACCAATCGGCAACAGTGTGCATTTTTTTCTGATATTCAAACATTTATTTTTTTTTTTTATATACAATTATATGGTATACTTATTATATAGATACTTAATTACAACTCATCTACAAAATTAAATCGCAATAAAATATTTGTATTATTCACACTGTTAGAACATCAAATTTTTTAAGTGCACAGTTTTTTGGATACTTGAAACAGGGAACTTTTTGATAGGAATATTTTTACTCTAATTAGGGTTGTTTTTAACGTGTGTATGGACATATTTTGCTTAGCTTTAAATGAAAAACGCGCGACAGTAACTTAAGAATTGCGCGATTTTAATTTTAAATTCTAAATTCGAATCTGTAATTGTTTTGATGATCCTTGTACGATATGGTTTAACTAATCGCGGTAAACTAACAGCACTGCTGCAGCGGTAATAATTGTGAATAGTGATTACGATCCCAGGAAACTTTCAAAATAATAATGTTCGGCGCTTTTTTCGTGCTAGTCACAGAAATCGAGATTATGTATAATGACTCGATGACCGCGTAGGCGTGTATGTAAAACAACGTACCTGTTCCAATCGCTCGGATACATCATTGGGGTGTAATTCTAAAAAAAAAAAAAAAAAAAACAAGCTGAACACGACGGGATAAATTCTTGCTCGGACATCTTGAAAGTCGATACAATTGGTTTACAAAAGTCTGCGCTATTTTATAACGGCCGATATCAATTTTAATTTAAAAAAACTCACGACGATCGCAAGTGCCGCTTTTATTATTTTGATATCGCTTTAAAAAAAAAAAAAAAAAAAAAACAAGCTGAACACGACGGGATAAATTCAATGAATGACTTGAGATTCCGCGAGATAATATTAAAACTCGTTTCGTTCGTACACGTTGTACAATATTAAAATTGATTAGAAATTTCATTGTTATATTTTCGAGTAGTCCAACTACTACATGCACTCGTACCATACAATCGTATTCGTTTACACGGATACGCGGTTATCATATACTACACCGACGTTTTACGGGAAAATAATGGAATGAATTTTAAAATAAATACACAACATTAAAATGTAATAATGTGTTGTTATCCGCACGTTTTTCGTTGTGTTGCACAGGCGTTATTGGTGTTCGATTATTAACTATTAAGGCGCGTGAATTGACGAAACACCTACGCGGTACACGACCGATTTACTATTTAATTAATTAATTATTTGTTACCGTACAACTGGTATGTTACAATAATGTTAACACGCGATGCTTAAAAATGATTCCGAAACGCCGTTTGCACGACACCGGCGTTCGCGATGGTTTTCAAATAGCTAATCGCGTTCAAGTTCGATTAATTTCACGTCTGATATATTCGTATTGTTAATGTCACTTTTCAGTGCGCGTGCGAATTTATCCCATCTTTCTTCTAAACTTTTATTACAGTTTTGTCAATAGCAGTTTATTATCCAACTGCATCCTACACCGAGATTCGCACTAATGTCTACCATATTTCAAATATCCTAATGTCACTTTTTCTCTTCTTTTTATCTATTTTTTTTTTATAGTATCTTTAATTTAAGTTCTGTGTGTGTGTGTGTGTGTGTCCAATAGTCGATACAATCAAACCGTGATCATTATCGACAATTAAGATTGGATTTGTATTCTTAAGGGATTTCGTATAGGCAATCGAAACGACATTTTTGAAAACATTCGTATTCATTTGCTCAAAAATAATATTCAAATTAAATTTCAAATAAATTTTAAAATATTACTATAATCACAAATGCGCCTATATTATTCATTGTCGTGTAAACCTAACCGACCGTGAAATTCGTTCAAAAACATGTTCTCATAAAAAACAAAACAAAAGTACCTGCACATCAGAGTGATTTTAATGATTTTACCTAGGTACCTTGTCATTAGACATTAGTACCGATTGCTTTTACGAATAATGACAATTGTGCACTGTCGGTGCTACACGATGACATCGATTTTCAATTTGTTCGAATTAGACGGTAGATGTCGATGATTATAACGTGGAATTTTTTTACAATCCAAAAACAGTCCTATTTCCATTTGTATTTTTTAAATCGATATTTGATTAAACGGATACGCTGACATTCCGACATTCCCTGGAGATATTATAACACGAGTGTTGTTTAATTTTAATCGTGGGCCGATGTTTAACGCTAAACCATACTCGTTTCGATATTAAAACAACACAATTGTCGACACGATGATAATGCATTTTGGTGAAATCGGACGGATTCGCGATCAACGAAATGTAACCGTGTTTTATGCTTTTCGACCGCGCTCCGGAGAGCTACCGCTGAGCCCAGCTGTCCTCGGCACCGGTGCGTCACCGCCTACGTTTCGGTTGGCAACCGTGGCCGGGCTGCGAAAATATTGATATCATATTTTCATCTTTTCATTTTACTTCTCACTCCGCTTTTTTTTTTTTTTACCTGTACGACATAATAGTGATAATAGTGCAAAGCTGGGCTTTGATAGCCAGCGCTCCTTAAGCCAACGCTCCAGTTCGCAATAGTCCACCCGAGCAGTTCGATCCGGTCGCTCGACACCAACAATATCCTACGACGTGATCCGGGACTCCGCGGAACCATTACGGGGTATCGGAGCGGTGATAGTATCGTCGTAACATCGCCCGGGGTCTACCTATACGTGCCACGGCCCGTGTGACATACGATCGAGCGATTCGCAACAGTCGCCCGTGCCCGCCGCCGCCGCCGCCGCCTCCGCCGTCGTTTCGTATGCTCTCGCTCGCCTGCAACAATCAATAATCCGCTCGATTGGGTCCGTTGCGCCCTTTAGCGCGGGGTGTCCGATCACATCCAACACCGTCTTTTCGCCCGTCCGTTCGCCAGCAACAACCATTGATTTCAGGTGAGTTAATTGTTTGCTACAGTTCGGCGGTCGTGGATTTAGGTGTCCTGTTCTCAATTATTCGAGCGTCCACGTCGTGCGTCCGACGACGATTGTGTGGTACACGTACCTACCTTCAATTGCCAAATTAATATTACCTAGATAGAAATTATATGTATTTAATGCCGTCGCACAGTGCTTTTTTAATGAGCGGCCGGAATCACTAAACGTTTTATTGAATATTTACCGTGAATAACTAACCTTTGCGTTAAAAATAATAATTTTAATAACAGAGGTGTATGCACCACTTTAAACGTGTACAAATTTATCGTTGCCGTTTCTTATTCATACAAAATATATCTTAGGATCAATTTTAATTGTGGCTGTTTTTAAATAATATAAAAAATAAACTTTGTCTTCTTAATTGGGTGATATGTTGTAGATTTATGGTGTTGATAGATTAGGTACCTAATGCATTGATTTACCTATTGCTTTTAAAATTACTGATCACCAAAATTGAATTCTCTAGTACTTGTTTTGTAAAATCAGTCTTCCACGGTTATAATTATAATCTAAACACATTATATTCTGTGTGACTTTAAACTATAAACAGCAATATAGATAATAAAATTAAATTTTTACAGCCGTTTTGGAAAAACAAAATGTTCTTTACAAACACAAATTTATGCTACATTAACAAAGTCTCAAAATAAATCCGAAGTCTCGGAAATGGCAAAGAAAAATGATGCATCACGTTGGATCAATGTTTCTGTTGTGGGACTTTCTGGAACAGAAAAAGAAAAAGGTGCTATTGGAATCGGTAAATCCTGTTTGTGCAATAGGTTTATGAGATTTCTTGCTGATGACTATAATGTGGACCACATCTCTGTATTAAGCCAGGTAGGTATCTTATTATTAATTAGATTTCTTTAAATGAAAGTACCTACTTAAAATATTACATTTCTATGTATATTTGTTTTAGTCTGATTTCAGTGGCCGTGTTGTTAATAACGACCATTTCTTATACTGGGGAGATGTTACGAAAACATCTGAAGAGGGTATTGACTTTACGTTCCAAGTTATTGAACAAACAGAATTTATAGATGATTCGTCATTTCAACCATTTAAAGGTAAATTAATTTCTTAAATATAAATATATTTCTTGTGTCTTATGAGAGGAATTTTTGACAAGACTACAAAATTGTCTTTAGTACCCATTCAAAATGTTATAATGTGTTAAGAAATTTTCCATTTTTTTTTAAAAATTTTTTTTTTGTATGGTGTATAATTAATGAGCAAAAATATGTAATCTGAGACCTATTGGGCACATATAAAAGGTATGAATACATACAAATATATTGAATAACTACAATTTAAAAATACAGTATGATATAAAATCACCATTACCCTCACCCTCAAATTTGTTTAAGTCATTTTTGAAAAATCTACATCAGCTAAAATAGCTATTATTCACAAGTATTGTAGGTATTCCTTATAGAAGTCAGTACCTATGTTTTTATAAAGTCTTTACTATTAATCAACTAATAAGAAATACTTATATAAAAAAATGTCAGGATATATTTAATACATAGAGCAATTTAAGAAATTATTCTAATTGTTCCAAATTCACAATATTTTCCTTTAATCAAAAAAATTGTATCTGTTATTTAATAGTTATTAAATATTAATATACACACAGCTGTCTATAAATAAATAATACAAATATGTTTTATAATACGCTTAATGCATTAAGCTCAAAGATAGTTATAATGTTTTTGCCTTCATCTGGATTTAATAACATATTGGGTATATAGGTTTACAAAACATATGCTTAAAATAGATAGGTATTGAGTTTGCTGATGTATATGAAATTATGCATATATTTAAGACATTATTCTACATAGAATGATACAATTTGTTTCTACGTTTATATAGAATTACATAAAAATATCATAATACATAATGACAAATAGTTTAATGATATACATTGAATATTTTCCAAAAAAAAATGTTTTTTTTATTTTTGAGAAATTCATTGATGAAATTTTGTAAAGTGTTTTTAAGTGACTCTTAATACTTATAAAATATATTTGTTGTAATTATATTTCAGCTGGAAAAATGGATCCATATATAAAACGATGTGCCGCTTCTAAAATAACATCTGCAGAAAAATTAATGTATATATGTAAAAATCAATTAGGTATGTAAAAAGAAAACTAAATATTATATTAGAAACAATTACATGTTTATATTAAAATACTTTGTAACAAATTATTATAGAAATATCTTAATTATTTACAGGTATTGAAAAAGAATACGAACAGAAAGTATTACCCGATGGTAAATTCAATGTTGATGGATTTTTATGTGTGTTCGATGTGAGTGTAGTTCCAAGTCGCAGTATAGAAAAACAAGTGGAAGCTGTTAATAACATTTTAACAAACTTAGTTAAAACCAAAAAACCAGTGGTTTTGGTGACTACAAAAAATGATGAATTTAATGAGGCTTATGTCAGAGAAGTTGAAAAATTAGTGGCTCGTAAAGAATTTAAAGGAGCTATACCAATTGTAGAAACATCTGCACATCAGAATATAAATGTAGATACAGCATTTATTGTACTTGCACATTTAATCGATAGATTTAAAGGACGGACAAAAATTGTTCCTTATTTGGAATCTGTTCGTATGAGAAAAGAAGTTTTAGATAACACTACTGATGCATACCAAACATTAATTCAACTACAGGTTAACTCAATTTTATTTGTGTAATCATTTTTGTGGGGTTTTATTTTTTACAAGTTTTCTAAATTATAGGTCACTGATTACCGTGCATTATGGAGCCAAATTTCCAAAAAAATTTCTAAATGTGAGGAGTACATTAAATATAGAGAAATATTTGGATCAGATAAAGCTCAAAGACTTTTCCGGAGACATGTAAAAATGTTAAAAGATGACCAAGTTTCCAAAAAAATTCAAAATTACATAGAAATGTTGCCTGATATATTACAAGAATTAATCCCTGAAATTTCAACTTTAAAAGATGGGTTAGTTATATTATTTAAAAAAATAGAGAAATAAATTTGTCTACACAACTAATACATTTTTCACCTAATATTTCAGTGATTGGCCAACTGTTCAAAAACACATCAGAGAACATCCAAATTTTAAGAGTTACTTTTATGAATGCCCTGATGATATTCCATGGACAGAATGTGAGTTTGATATGGACAATGAAGGAATTGGTAAACGAATTCCATGTAACGTCTTAGAAACAGGAGAAGCAGAATCAGTTTTCAAAAATCATGCAAATAATTTACAGTTGGAACAAAATAGACAGGAGTATGTATTTAACACCTTAAAATAGTAAAATTAATTTATTCTTTTATACCTATATTTTTTAAATTTAGATGGAAAAATCAATTTAAAAAATTATTACAAGAAGCAGGTTATGTAACGCCTGGCAAGCCAATGGCTGAAATTAAAGTTCTTTTTATGGGCCGTGAATGTTTTGAAGCACTTTCTCCAGATGAATGTCAATATATTTATGATAAACACCAAAAAAGTATTATTGAAAAAGCTAAACATAACTTTCAGGTACTATAATTTGTAAACAGATTAAAAATTAATATACTTATATATTTCATAATATTATTTTTAATATAGGAGTTATTACTGGAACATGCAGACCTATTTTATCATTTCAAAAGTGTAGCTCCTACTGGAACAATCACACAAGATGATATAAAAGAAATTACAGATAATCTCAAAGATGATTCTAGGTAGTGTTTTATATAAATTTATTTTGACATTTAATTATTTTAAGGGGGTTGAGACATTTTTAATTTAATGAGAAAAATGTACTGCTATATGTATTTGGTTTTCAATGTAATAATAATAACATAATTAAACATAAAACATGTTTTTCCATGTAACAGAGAAAATCATGGTTTTTCATTTTATATCTCATTATATTCTTAATATATATGAATAATGCATTTTCTTATAGGTATAAGGCATTGGACAGATTGGATCAAGATAGAAAATTAATGTTATTTCAACATTTGGGTTTTGTACATAGTCCAATAAGAGAAAATTGTCCAGCTTTTCCAAATTGTGTGGATTTATTGATTGAAAAATATCTTACTGAAAAAGTTCAAAGGTATTATTAAATTAAATCACTGAATCTAATTTCCGAATGTGAACTAAATTATTTAATATATTTTATTTTATACAGACCTACTACTGGTATTAATAAACAATGGGTGATCAAATCTGAAAATAATTTACATTTAATCATACTAGGATCTAATGGTTTGGCAGAAGAATTTTCTACCCAATTAAAAGTAACTAATTTATTATGATTGCTGCATTAGAGACTAAATTATCAAATAATATTAATTTTTTCAGGCACAGTGTGACAATAAAAATTATGAACTAGATAATCACACTTACAAATTAAAATATCGAGTAGTTAATGGAGATGTTAATTTATCACAAAATTCATTCCAAACACCTGATTTTAAACCTAATGGTACATATTATCATTAATTATAGATATTCAATTTTAAATAATTTTTTTTTTTTTTAGGCTGTATTTGTATCTATTCCAATAGTGAATCATTTGAGTATATCAGGGAGAGCTTCGAAAAAACTTTATTATCTAATCTAGAAAAGGATGACAAACTTCCATTTCAGGGGCTACCTATAATTTTGTTATATATAAGTGAATCTGGCATTGGACAAAAAGATTTAACCTTGTTAGAAGAAGGGCAAAGTTTAGCTGACAGGTAATTGGAAAAATTTGTTCAGTTTTTATCGATTTTGTATTCAACAAATATATTTGTTTGTTTTATTATTATTATGGTTAGTAAAAATAAAAATGAACCATTTTTTATTTTATTTTGCCAGTTTACAATGTCCATTTATTGAAATGCCTATGGAAAGTGGTGATTCGTCTATGTTTAATACAGATTTAATTTCTAAAGCAATGAAACTGCTTGTTGAAGGTATAACACATAGAATTGGATTTTTAAATGAATATCAATCTATTATGGAACAGTCTGATCCTGATATACGGTACAATAAATAATAATTATTTTTTTTTGTTATGACTAATTAGCAATTATTTTCATTATCTAGTATTATAATATGTTTGTTCTGTGGTGATCCATATTCTGTTGAAAGTATATTGGCACCATTGCTAAGTCATCAGTGTTGTTATTTAAATGGTGACAGAAGTGTTATCATAGAAACTTTTCTTGGTACTACAAAACGTAAAATAGAAGTTATCATATCTTCATATCATGGTGCAAATGCATTTCGTGAGGAATTAGTTCATGGATTTATATTAGCTTACTATGCTAAACGAAGAGCATCACTAGCTACTCTTAAGTAATTCATTAATTATTCATTTAAGAAATAACAATTTAATACTATTTTACATTATTGTTATTCATTTTATTTTAGTGGGTTTTCATGTAGTTCATTTTCAACTAATATTTCAAACTTACCTATTCAAATAATGGCAGTTACAGAATCAGTAGGAACTAATTCATTTTTTAATGATATAAGTCAACAACTTCTTAATGATGGAAGTTCAATAGCTGATAGATTAAAGGCACAATTTGTTACAACTACTGATGTTTCAATTCACAAAAGTAAGTAACTATATTTGTTGATTGTTAAAGATAAAATCAATTTATTATATAATTTTTTAAGGTTCATTCTATAATCTATTCTTCAAAGATGTTTGGGAAAAGAAATCTGAAATTGAACATGCTTTTCATATGGAAGAATCTACTTATAGAAAAATAAATCCTATGTCTAAAATGAATCTCTCATCACACGAAGGGTGAGAATTAATTTTATTGTTATCTGTGTAACAAAACTGTAACTAATTATATTTTAGAAGTAGTAACGTGTATGGAATACTTCAAGATGATGATAATTATTCTTTAACTCAGTCGCGAGAAAATGTCTTGAGTCCTAGTGAAGACAGTGATACTTTTTCACCAATAGAAAATATGCTTCAAGGCACGAATAATAATTTAGATAAACAACAAGGTAGTGATCAAAGTTTATTATTTTTGTTATATTTTGCAATAAAATTAATAATAAAATTCAGTTTAACCCCTGTCAGCTTAGGAGATAGATTTATAAAAAAAATTGTTTGAGAATTCAATCAAAATTTTAAATCCATTTTCCCAATATTAAAAACAATCATATTTTATATAGAAAATTATTAATTTTTATGAGGTTTATAAGCTATTTTTATATATTACTCAGTGTTTAAAGACTTCAGTTCATAAAATGCATCAAGTATCATTCATAAACACAGTTTATATTATATGTGTGTATTATACTTAAACTTATAACATCATATACAACTTTATCCAAACATGAATTGTTTCTTTTTGGAACAAGTTTATTTTATGGTTCCTACTCACAAGCTTAAATTTTTTTATTTTCAATTTAAGTTTTCGATGATAAGAGTATATTTTAGACAAAAATAGTTTTAAAATTTTTAAAATTTTAAATAGTATGCAATGTATTAAACAATATTATAGGTTATAGGGAATCTGCTTACCATTATAACTAATATTGTGTGGTACTCGAGTGCATCAGAATAGAGAATACAGACCTATTAACCTAGGGGTAAAAAAGTACCTAGGAATGTAAATTACTCTTGTAAGGAAGTTAATAGAAAGCTAAATATTGCTGTGTGAGAGAGCCTTAAATCACCTCCATTTGCTCCCTCATTTTGGAATTTTTATTGAAATGCCCCTATTGGTTTTATATAAAACCCATGTTGGGTTAGTAAGAATATACTATCATTAATATAAAAAAACTAAATTTGTGAATGGGTTGTTACAATGCATAAAACCTTCTTTTTACTTATTACTTATTAGTATTTTCTCCTCCTGTTATTAATTCTTTTCAGTAATTTAATATCCACTTTTTTATTTGGTATTAATTAATAAGGTAAGTCTCAATTGTTTGATATATTTTTGTTAATAGGTCATGTATATGTATATTATTAAAAATATGGTTTCTAATGTTGGTCATTACTCTTTGAATATATAGCATTTCCTTGACTACACAATACAAAACTTGATGATGACATTAAAGTATGACACCATGACTAAAATCTCAGAGATACCTCCAGGTATTCTGCAAAACATGAAAAATACTTAGGAGTAGAATTGATTGAGGGAAAACTCTAATATATGTAATAGTATGTATTGTATATCTTGGCAATTGAATCATCTGACATGAATATTTTAGGTCCCTTCTCACCTCTTTAAAATAGCACCTTATAAAAATTAATTCTTCCACAGTTGTAAACCTTCTGTAATAATAGTTATGATGACTTGTTTTTTTTGTATAGTTCCTCCAATAGAAAAACCTTCTGCACATCTGTTAGTATACAATAAAAACAATATCAGCTTTATCTATCCCTGTTTCTAGACATTTCAATATAAATATCATTTTCTGCATTCTTTTAAGCCATAATGTTATTATTCTCTAACAAGCTGTTGTGATGGCTATTGCAATTTACATTGCTGAGAATCATTCTACATTATACACATAAAATCTCTGTTGTTATAGTTAACATCACTATATCATTGCAACATCATTGTATCACTGTTGGAACAATATGTTTTTGCTTAAAAATCTTAAATAATAAATATATTATAATTTTAACAAAATTTAAAAATATTTAAAGGACAAGAAAGAGGAGTTTTTTTGTAGTCTTCAATCATTTGCCTCCCAACTACCCACTGACTCTATGATTCATCACAACCAACTAGTGGCAAAACCAAGTTGACTCAAGGTTCACAGATTCCCCTTTGGCCTAATAAATATTTTTTAAAAATGTATATTTGAAATTTTTATTTTTCATTTATAAATTCAAAGTTTATTGAATTTTTCCCAAATATAGAGATTATTTTGTCTGTGTATATTTTTATAATGTAGTATTTGTATATCTCTCCCTTCTTATATATTTAAACACTTAAAAACTCCCTCTGGACCAAAAGAACTATACTCTTTTATAGGCAGATGGAAGTGATAAAATGTTAGCTGAATTTCAACATGGACTTTTGTAACTGGAAAAGTGTTTTTTTTTAGCTTTGTATACCTTTTTAAACCCTTTTAAATGATGCTAGGGAAATGAAATTTTGTATATACATAGTGAATGTTCAAGAATATGCCTTTTGGTGGTTTAAATTTTTAATCTCCTTTCCAAACATTTTTATGCTCGGATTTCATGTTCTTACAGAAAATACTTGTTTTTGAGGATGTGAAAATTTGAACCTCCAACCCCCTGACCCTATAGTCTGTTTATATATTAGCAAATATATGTGATAGTTATAGTGTTTGGTATTTCATTAGAGCAATACTCAAAATTGCATTAATTATTAGGTATATATAACTTAAAAATGTGAATTTTGTTTTATAATGAAATCATGTTTAAATCCCCTTAAGCAAATCCTAATTCTATCATTGCAATCAACTATGTTTGGTTATGATAACTTTTATACTTTTTGACTTTTCATTTTGTGATTTTTTTTTCTCGTAAAATATATTTATGGATTAGAGTCAATTCATATATTATCACTGAATTTTTGACTTCCACAATGATAACACCAAATCAATAGGTTTATTAGTTTTAAACTTATTTTTCACAAGCTACTGATCAACAATTATTGTTAATCTTATTATATTTTATACCAATTCCATTAAAAAAAGATTTCATATTGTTGATATGTTACTTCAAAAAATTAATAATATTTAAAATAGTATTTTATTTGTCATAATTAAGTAAACAAAATTAGGGTTACTTTAATACTGATATGAATATACACTCGCTTAGGTGGTGCAGAAAATTCGGGCTTTCAGGTGTACCCTCAATCTTCAACGCCTCCTGAACCCGCTCCGCCTGACTATACTGGATTCTGTGTCGACAACAATTCACAGATGGTTACTTCAAATTCCAGTCTAGATGAAATCACATGTAACAAAAATAAAATTCTTCAAAATTTTCAATGTGGTTTCCCATTTATAATTAACAAATCATTATTATTATTTTTAAACATGTTTGCTCATACACATTTTTATCTTCTTCAAATTAATTAATCGGCTTTTTATCATTTCTTTCAAGATTTTATACATGTTGCATGTTAAGTCATTACTGTTTATTTTTAATTATATTTTATTATTTTTTGATAGCATGTTTTTGACCTGCATCATGTTAAAATATATATGTATATACATATTGTGATTAAAATAGAACTAGAAGTGATTTAAAAATTATAACAAATTATTTAACTAATAAGTGTATAGAGGGATAAAATATTCAACTACTAGTACAAGATTTTTATTCACATACTTCATCAGAGCCGGATTTAGTAATGGAGAGACCCGGGAAAAAGGATAGATTGATAACTATTTTCTGAGGTTTTCATAATATAGGTCTTAGTTAAGTTCTTAAAATAATTTAATTTCAAATATTCCTTAATAAAAAATGTCCATATTTTTATTATTGTTTATATCACTCTAAAAGTATATAGTTGAGAATTAAAATTAGATTCAAAATTATAATAAATATTTAAACAAAAATCGCCCACACACATTTTTAATTGATAATGAATATGAAAATATGGTATTTTTATTTCAAGACTACAATTAATAGTTAATACTTATAATTAACAATTAATAGTTATAAATACATTTTTATTATATATATATATGGCACGTGGTTCTAAATCCGGCCCTGTACTTTATACAATGCTTGAATATTTTATGCATTTTAATGAATATGACACCAACCATCCCTGAATAAATCATTTATTAAAAATGGTACACTTAGTTTTTCTCTATTTTTTTTTTCTTTAATTATTAGGATCTAAATCAATTGTGTACATGATTGTAATGTTCTATTTTTAGTTACTGTAGAATTAGTCTGACCCACACCTAACCTTATTATATTTAGTTACTTTCATCCTACATCCGATAATGTTTTTATTGTTGTTATTACTATTAACACATCTTATCATTTAGACTATATTTGACTGCAATAAGTATGCTTGGTAAAATTTAAAAAAAATCAATATTATAATACAAATTTCTTCTGATTTAAAATTTTGAACCAACAACCAAATTCTCATTTGTTTTTAAAATGCAGCAGATGTTAGTGGATCGAGAGAGTCATTAAGAACACAGGAGTCAGGTAGTTTTATTTAGAGTAAAATTACTAAAATACTTAACATTTTGTAACATAAGCCCTAATATTTTTTTTTATTTAATTAATTATTTTTATATTTTTAGGATGGGTAGATGATTCTATATTTATGCAATGTCCACCAAATGAAAGTTTATGGATAAATAACTATTCAAAACATGCTTTTACAACTGGTCGTCATCATATGTCTAAGTCTCGGTTTAAAAATAATAATCATACATTAAAGGTATTAAGATTTGATACTATACACATTTACTTACCCTGGCTTGAAAAAAAAAAACATTTGATACTTATTATTAAAATAATCATTACAATTGTCTTTTATTCTCAAAGTTTTTTTATGTTTTTTTAATCATTGTTCTGATTTTTAACAGCAACCTGGTAAATTGAATATGAAAGATTATACACTTGTCACAGACGCCATCTCACGAATGAATCTCATAACTAATAAAGAAATCTATAACCCAAATATGAGCTGTGCACCATTAGCAACACCAGAGAATGTAGATTTAGGTTCAGAATTTGCTCAGGTTTGTATTTTTTAATTGAGATAACTATTAAATAAAATTATAATATAAAATTAAAATGTTAAATTACTTTCTAGGTGAAAGATACAGCATTAAGCCATTATCCATGTGATGCTGAGTTTTCATATTCATTAGCTCCAGATAATCTTACTCCATCTAATAAACTTAAAATAAGGCATCGCAGAGAAAAAGGAAGACCTCGTATGTTTATTTTCATTTGATTAAATTTAAACTTTTACATAATATTTATGTGGTTTTCAGATTATTCAGACTCCGACAGCGATGAATGGAGTTCTATAGAAAGACGTGAACCATTATATAATTCATCAAATGATACATTTTCTAAGTTATCTCGTAGATCAGCTACTCAAAAACGTTCTAAAAGAAAGAGAACTGCCATACCTGTACCTACACCTAAAGTTCCATCACTAAATCAATCTTCTAATGGATCTAACATGAATTTCAACTCATTATCTGGACAACTTGGTAATTTTTAAGAATAATAATTAAACTAAGAATGATATCTATATTTTATAAATGTTTATTTATTTATTAGTGCTTAAATATTTTAATTTAAATTATTTTAGTACCCAATAATTTACCACCACCTCATCATCATAATTCAGACTCCTCAACTGATAATTCTGATGATAAAACTAATGTTTGGGTTCATCCTTCAATTAGACAAATGGAAAAACGTTCATTACGGTATAAACGTAAACATATGGTTATACCTCAACCGCCAATTATTCCATCTGGACCTATGAATAACAAAGATTATCATGGTGTTACTGAAAATGAAACTATGTTTTTTAGTAGATGTGAGTAGGAAATTTTAATTTATTTTTAGATAAATTCTAATAATATTATTTTTAGCTTCACATATGCAAGAAATGAGTTATAGTATTGGGGAAGAATCTAGTATTGATTTATCATCACCAATTTTTCTAAATTCGTCATCAGTAAGTTTTATAATTTATAATAATACATAAAAATAAATTTACTTTTATTTATATTACCTCTAAATTTTATATGTTTAAATAAATGTAGGGGAAAATAATTAGTTTATTTGATTTAGTAAAAAATATTTGGTATAGGTCGTTCTTTAGAAGCATTTTTAAACTATCATAACAATTAATTGTAAAATTATACCTTTAAATTAAAACATTAATTTAACTTAAAATCTGTAATTATTAAATAGTCCAAGAGAAATTGTTTAATGATTAAGTTGACATTTATTCTGCTATTCTAGTAAACTCTGTGTATTCATAAAATTATAATATTTAACTTTAAGATAATAACAAAATATTGTATACTTTTTAGACTATATCCAATTTAAAGGGGAAAGATGATAAATCCATAAGGCGAAAGGAAAAACAAAGGATTAAAGATGAAGTCAAATTAGAAAAAAGACGATTGAAAGAAGAAAAGGTAAAGAAGATTGCTGAAGAAAGAATCCAAAAAAAGAAAAACAAAGTTAAAATTGGTTGCTCACCTATAACACATCAACCAACATTAGAAAATTTTGTCCAGTCTGAAAACAATGTCATTCCATTATTGTTAGAAAAATGTGTCAAATTTATTGAATGTGAGGGATTGGATTCTGAAGGTCTATACAGAGTGCCAGGAAATCGATCTCACGTTGAACTTTTATTTCAGAGATTTGAAGAAGGTAATAAGTTTAACATATACAATTAACTAATGTTACTGGTAAAATGATCTTCAGAAAGAATAAAACAATTATTATCAGTTAATCACATAATTATTTATATATTTCATTAATAATTCTATAATATTTATACTATTTTCAGATAATGATATTAATGTTACAAGTCTTGATATACCTGTGAATGCAGTAGCTACAGCATTAAAAGATTTTTTTTCAAAGAAATTGCCTCCCTTATTTAGTGACACCTTAATGGATGAATTGGAATATTTATCTGGTAATAAATTTTACTTTGTGTATATTATTATTTAAATATTAATGTCTGTAAAGTGAAAGTCACTATTCTTAAAACGTCATCCAGAATTTTTTGTTTCAGTTAAAGCTGACAGAAGTTGCAGGCTGATGGCTCTCAGAAATCTTTTAAAAAAATTACCAAATGTAAATTTCGAAATTCTTAAATTTATATTTCGCCATTTTGTAAAGTAAGATAATAAATTGCAATATTATTACCATTTATTAATATTAATTCTAAATTCAATAATTTTGTTGTATTATCAGGGTTGCAGAAAATTGTAAAGCGAATAGTATGGATTCTAAAAATTTAGCTATATGCTGGTGGCCAACATTATTACCGATTGAATTCAACGACATGGGCAGATTTGAACAACTAAGGCCTCACTTGGAAGACACTGTTCAAACAATGATAGACCAATATCCTTTTTTATTTTGTGGCAAAGACGCATTTGTCATGGTATGAAAAACATGAATATTCAAATGGACAAAAGAATGTAATATATTATAATAATTTAAAGGTTGTTTTTGCCTATAAATTAATGTATAACTACAACTAATATTAATCCTAGCCAAAGATAAAAGTTATGTATGTTGTTTTTTTTATTTAGAATAATATAATATTAAGTAACCTCTGTGTGTTTACTATTATGAAATTAATATTAATTTCAAAATTAAAAGTTACATTAGAGAATCTAACAAAGTTAGACAATTATCATTAATTAAAAATTGGGCCACTAAGTACAATTTTAAAATAACAAACTTTGGTCTTTACATTTTTTTGTATACATATAATATAAAATGTACATATAAGTTTGTAGTGAATTTAAATTGTTTGGTACAACCAACATGTCTATGGTGCTTATTAGCAATATTATTAGTTGCAAAAGATAAATTTAATAATACTATTTTATTTTGCATGCAACTTTAATGTTATTGATTGTCAGTGATTCATATTTAATAATTTATTATAATATCAGAAGCTAGAACCACCAATCAATACTCTTATTAATGCAAATATTTAATGAATAATATTAGATAAATTAAATTTCACTAATTAAATCTAACTAAAGTTTATAATTTTCTTACTTATTCTAGTCACTTCTCTAAATTATTTTAATATTTTTAAGAATGTAAGAAATTGTTTTTAATTATATTCATTTTATGTGTTTTATAAATGAATATATAAATTATCTTTATCTAATCATTATCCCTTTAAATTAGATACCAATTGTTATAATCACACAATATTAATTCTTATTTATAAAATAAGTTGGTTTTGTTAGGATTAATTGACACTAGTTTTAAAATTAAGAAAAAGTATCTATGAGTATTACTTAAAATTATCTTTCATTAAAAATATTTAAATCCTTTAATCTGTTTTTTAGATTAAAGCTTAACATTTTTACATATGTTATGAATTATTATTGAACAAAATATTTCACTTCTTATTTCCCATGAATTTAAATATTTAAACTAGCATAATTACATCATCCTTAATACTATTCATTTATTTTTTCTTCTTATATCAAAAAAATATTAATATTAATTAGTTTTAAAGAATACACTATTCCTATCTTTAGGATTTTTACCATTTAACAAGTTATTGATTTTAATTTTTACCATATTAGAGTAGGTAAAATTTAATTTTAAATATTATTTATACAGGTTTTTATATGTATAAAAAGAAATAATAGTAAACACAAAATTAAATTTTCATTACAATAATGTAATTATATTTTATCTATTTTTTATGAGTATAATTTGTATACATACATTAATAATAAATTATTATAATAATTGTCATGCACATTTATATTAATAGCAACATGATAAAACTATAAATTTGTATACTAATTTATTAATTTCCTAATCTATTGTTCTCAAAATCAATATTAATTATGTTAGTACAATAAAAAAAATGATACTCAAATTTTAAACAACCAATATTTTGTTCATATTATTTATTTAAAAGTATGTAACACCATGGATAAGTATTAAAATTACATCTCTACCTTTAAACACATAACACAATATCATGTCTCCAATTTATACATTTTTATTGTGACTTTTATGTGTATATTAACAATAATTTATTATTATTATATTGTTGATACATCAATGTACACTTGCATCAGTTCGAAATTAATTGTAAAGTTTCATTTTCAACATCTTAAACTAAATAATGAAATGATCTATGTAGTAGTTATATAATTATCATTAAAATAAACAATTAATTTGATTAACTGGTGCAAGTTTAATGTGGAATTGTATTATTTATAGATCATGGACTATATTTCTAGTCAAAGAATTATATTTCGTTAATTTAATATAAGTATCTCAAAACAATTTAATTGGTTTTTTTTTTTTATACTAGTTTAATATTACACCATAAGACTAAGTATATTAATATCAGCAATTGACAGCTTTTATTGTTAATTATTATAAAGTACACCTTCTGAAATATGTAACAATAAATTCTATCACTCAAAATGAAACCATTAAAAAATAACTCAACCGAACAAATAAAATATTTTGCATTCAATATTAAAGGAGAACATCATATATTATTCTAATATTATAAATACTTGTGCATACATTTAAATTTAATGTATACAGATAAATCAATATTGAAACATTTGTGTAGTTATAATTTAACATTATACTTTATAACAATTTAAATAAAAATATCTGTTGTATATTTGTTAAAATTAAATTAATTTATTAACTACTGAATACATGCATATTCTAAGATCAATAACTTAAAAAAAAATGTATACGCTAAAAAATAAAAAATAGTCTTAACATTTTTAAATACATAGGTCATAAATAATTTTTTAAATATTGATTAATCAGTTGAAAATCAATATAATTTGTACTTTTATCTTTATATTATACTTATATTGCTTAATAATTACAATTCTATAGTTAGCCACATTTTTTCAAAAGCATTAGAAAATTCACTGACAATATCTGATTGAGTTGTTATTAAAACATGTTCCCAGTTATCAAAAGTGGCTTGGTGTGTCCAATTCATTGAACCGGTAATTAAATTAGTGGAATCAACAATACAAAATTTATGATGCATATATTTATGACTATTCTTTTGATATTTCATTGGAATCTTTAGAGAATTTATTAATTTAATTTCTTTACAATGTATTAACAGACAATTACTAACTATTAATCTAACTACTACTCCACGAGAATATGCATTACATATTGTTGAAGCAAGTATTTCATTAGACAATGAAAATACACAAATATCTATAGAATTTTTAGCATTATTAAGACAATCAATGATATGCTTTGTGTTAACACTTGAACAATTAACATTACCGCATTGGATATTAAAACTTGCTCGACAAAAGCAATTTTTCTTTTTGAGCGGTTTATAAATTAATACTTTAATGGAATCTTTTGGTTTCTTATGTTTGTTTATTTCTAACCAAATTATAGTAATTGAAGAACTTATACATGCTATAATACAATTTGTCAACATTACAGATCCAAATCTGAAAACACAATAAAAAGTTCAATCAAATATATATTCATATCGGTGAACATAAAATAAAATATGTAATGTAAATAGTTAACATAATATTCAATCTATAGCCAAGATTGTCAAACTCAAATTCCAAACTGGGTCAAAAAATTTAAAAGAAAGTTGAAGGGTGCAGAAAAATTGCAGTTACAATGAAATACCCACATAGAATTTTTAATATTATAATTCTGTTTTTTTTTTTTAAGTAGATTAAAGTTTTATACCTAATAAATTGTTGATATTTAACAATGAGGTTATTAAGAATTGTGAAAGGATATATCAACAGTCGACCATCCTACATTGAGCAGGACATCCCTAAATTTGTTTGACTTGTCTTATATCCAAAAACACTTAAACCTTAATGTAGGAAAATTCTACATTATAACTTACCATATAGGTACCTACTATACCTACCTATTTGCATACCAATATTAACCCACCTATATGAAAAAATATATTTTTAAAAATTGTTTTTCTTTTATTACTTTGATATACTATACTATTAATAATAAAATATTAAACCAAACTATTTTCCAAAAAATGTTTAATTTAAGTAATTGCAACCCAAAGTCGTATGTGCACATACGAAATGCCTGAATAAAATTAAAACCTTAAAATTAGATTCAGGATTCCTGATGAAAAATACAAATAATTTTTGTTTCATAAGCTTGAAGAAATTGGTTTCAAAACTGACAAATCAGACTTTCATAATTGCAAGTAACAAATTGTTTACTAAATAAATAATAATATATATTGTTATAAATAACAAACAAAGCCTAAAGTACAGAATGAAAGACAGAAAAAGAAAAATAATAAATAGTTTAATATTAATTTTAATTAGGTAACAGTGATTGAATTAGGTGAATAAGAGTGATAGTTGGAGAGACTATTAGCTAGACGGATTAATCAGTCACGAAGATGATTGCGGCAATCAAACGTAGTACGTTCATCTATTACATTTGGAACAAATAGAGAGCTAGGAAACTAGGAAATTAATACAGGAGAGGAGGGAAGGTGCATTAAATGAGCAATTTAACATTTATAAGTTTAGTTAAGAAAGGTAGATTAGCACTCGTTAGCATCAGTACGTCTATCGGCTAGGTTTAACAAGCCTAACTCCAGCAGAACAAGAGAATAATAAATATTCTTCAAATAATTTACGTACTTGAAATTCATGGTAAATTTCTCACAGAAAAAATTGTATTTTAATTGTCACTGGGCAAATTTTCAGTTTCCAGTTTCGGTTCAAAAGTTTAATAACAGAAAAATTCAGTGTGTACTGTGCACTACGGTTAGTAATAATAATATTTATTGTACACGAATGGATTAGAGCAAGAAAAACGTCTAAATGTCCATGGCGCCTTATATACGTTTATCGTTGTTGAAATTATCACTATACCAGATAAAATCACGAATTATATATATCTTAATTCGTGGATAAAATTCATGTGCGAATCATGGACAAACTGGAAATTCGTTAGTACAAACCGGTGTACCGATAAATTTCATACCGGTTTACTAACATTTGATAACAATTATTTTACACTAGTATAGATATTCGACGATGGGAATCAGTGTATCCCCACCATTGTCCAAAATTAATAATGAAAATACTATCAGTTAAATATTAATCAATTATTTAAATTATTAGTGAGATTACTATATTACTTAGATCGTATAATATGAATAATTGCGTATATCGAATTGTGTCCAACATCATCTCCACCACTTTTAAAATTTCTTGGTACACGACACAGAAGCGCATGCTCAAAAATTAATTGCTCCAATTAGGTGCTAGTGCAATTATATGCATAGCTACATCCATAGTATAATATGATCTAAGGCGTATTACCTATACTACTTTGCTTTCCGTTTCCCGCTATTAAGTACTTAATAAAAATGAATTCGAATAGGTGTTAATTATTATCAATTGAATTATTATTTTTATCATTTATCTGTTCGTTTGTTATTTCGAGGGGGAAATGAGAGGGGATACAACCGGTGTAGTTTTCATCATATGCATGTGATGGTGCAGATAAATTAAACCAGTGTCGCTAATTTTAATACCGGTTACTCCAAAAAATTTCTCAAATACACACCGATTTGATTTTCAAGGAGAAATTTACATAGGTTTGTACAGGCTATTTAATATTTAATATTTATAATATGTATGATGCAAAATATACAAAACTTAACACCGATGTAATTTTGTCTTGAAACCGAAAAAATTTCAAAACATTTTCATATATAAATATAGGTAGGTAATAATCACAATATTGCAATTATAGTAGGTAGGTCTTGTATGTACTATATTAGGTACGTACCTAACCTACCTATATTATTTAACAAAATACATAATAAATCTAGGATGAAAAGTACAAAAAAGAAGACCGTATTATTTTTAACCATATACCTACATTTTTTACATTTTTCCTTAGTTTTTTCAGTTTTTTACATTTGATGAGAAAATCAAAAAATGACCTCCTTAAAGTACCAACCTCTCCTTTCAGATTTCCTTTCAGAAAAAGTGCTACACTCATAAATCGGAGCAAGATCACTGGTAAAAAAGTTGTACACAAAAAAAAAAAAAATAAACATATTTTTAAAACCATAAGCTTTTTCGCTCCACTCGAATCTAAAAGTCCGTACTTATTTTTTTATTGCCGGACAAAAATCGAGCACATTTTTACATTGTACAAAAATACAAATAATAATTTAAAACAAGTTACTTATGTTTTGAAAAATAGTCAATATACTTACCTAGATACCCAATTATAGTAAATTTCTGTTGTATTTTTGTTGGATATAAATATCTAGGTAATTGAAAAATAATCGGTTTATTTATCTACATCGTCAGTAAAAGGAATAAAAAGAAGATAATTTTTATTTTAATAATTTTTTTCAGAATTTTTGTCTGACAATAAAAATGTGCTCAGGCTTTTTTCAAAACGGACCTTTAATTCCTGGATTTTTTGGCCAATTTTTTCAAACATTGATTACTCGAAAGAAAAATTATAGATAACTCTGTGATAAATCTGTTTTCTTAATTTAAGCGAATAATTTTTATAATCATTTATACATCCCATAATTTAACTTAATTGCGTTTATTGTGTTTATTATCAAATTTTTCATTTGATAATAAAAATGAAATTAATATTTATTTATTAATAAAATAAAATAATTCATTAATAATTAATAATTTGACTACAATACGGATACACATTTTAAAAACTCTTCAAGTCAAATTATTTTCCTAAAACCTTAATAGGCAAGTCGAAAAAATTGTATTTCTCTTGAATTTCGACTTATCGAGGTTCCACTGTAATGTTATTGTTATATAAATATATCGGTAATGTTAATTAAATATTATGTGTGACTATTATATTTTTGTTTTACATAATAAAAACAATTTTCATTAATTCTGACTATGATCTTTTCCTCAATATTACTTATATAGTTTGTATTTAAACAATTCAACTAGTATACTATTTTTTTATTATCCAATAAATAATATCTCTTGAAATATTGACTATAACAGGTTGTTCAAAATAAAGCTGTAAATAATAAAATTAATATTCAGCTGATTTAAATTTTAAATTTACCGCCAAAATAAGACCAAAGGCGGTTATCTATAGACTATGGTTAGTACTATGGTACACTGTCAAAAACCGGAGGCACTGTTTTCAATATCCTTAACTTTAACTACAGATAATTATAAATAATTATGTTATCTTTGGTGGTTTCAGACAATAGATATTCCACGTTTTCAAACGTGACACATCGATACGGTAGCTCGGGTTACAATAACCGGTTTAGTTTGATAATCCGTGACTAATGTGTTGGGTATGTGGCGTGAGTTGCGGTCACGGCTATAGAAATCAAAAATCTTCAGCCGTGGTCCCGGTACTAACAAGCCAGTTTTCGTGGTGACGACTATAAGTTATACAGGTTGGAAACCTAATTGGTTGGCGGAGTGCGTGGTTTGGACCGAATATGCAACGTCTTGCGGTACAACGACGTCTGTTGCGCCATCTATTTTTACCCACCTCTACCATAAGTTGCATGTGAAAAAATCATAAACCAGTCTATTTATATAAATTAGTTTATAGGTCTATGGCAAATATCTTGTACCCTTGCGTAATTTGTATAATTTTTAGATCTAGTCCTATTAAGTTATCTTTTCAAAAAGGTGTTAGTTCAAAATACACTATCTATTCTGTATTATTATCGTTATTATGTTATTGATATTACACCACTGATATTATTACTATGAAGTACCTATCTATATCCGTGCGTAACCCATAATAAAACGCTACAAGTAGCTTTTAATAATTTAGTCTGAATGCCTATTTACTTCAATATTGTTAGGTATATAATTCAAAACAATTCTTAGTCTAGTGTGTTTTGTAAAAATATTATAATAAAATATACATTGTAATATCTATATGAATATCTATGTACGCAAATGACAAATGAACAACATTTTACAAATACACCTAGATAGCGTTAACATCGACGTTGAACCATTTAGAGTTGTACATTGGATCCGCCGGTAAGTCGTTTTCAATCTGTGGACTGCGGTATTGTAGTTATTGCCGGTATAAAAACATTTTTTTTTTTTTCAGTACTGATTATGGTGGTCTGTAAATTCCTGTAATGTTATAATCTGGAATTTATAAATTTAAAATCCGTAAAAATCTAATATTCCATTTTTTTTCACGCGCTCCCTTAAAATATCACATTTTTTTTTAGTTTATGTGTACAACCTAACTACCAAAATATCAGATTTATTGCGTTTCAGAAGACTATTAGGTAATGTGCATCTTATTTATTACATTTAAAAACATGTGTACTTATTTCGTAATAATTGTTTTATTACGAATCGTAGGAACCCGGTACAGTTCAGCGCGGTAAGCCGTAAGGATACACGTCATTACACATGGATACACGTCATCACTACACCGATATAGAGACTTAACCTACACTTGCTCGCTCGGACTGTTTTAATCAAAAATAAACTTTGATTTGTCGTACAAAACCACATCATGGGGTAAGTAATAAGGGGAAAAATTATTTTATACATCAATATTATATTGGGTTCGAACCTGAAGACGTATCATTCGTACACTCATATTGTTTTTATCGTAATCCTTAAAATTGTGTTTAATTAATTATTTTGCAATAATTTTAGTTGGGAAAAACTAATAGGGGTCATGTGACAAAAAAAATATAATAAAAAATAATTGCTATATAAACGCCGAGAATTAAAATTATTTCGTAAAAATTGTTCTAGATAGTTCAATAATTATTATAACTCATTGAAAATTCCTTGGCTGTAAAAACGAAAATATTCTACTTGATAAATTATTTTGAGGAAAATCGCAATAATCACTTTAAAAAAAAGTTATTCTTAAATGTAAAATAACATAAAACCCGTTTTTTTTGCTCCCTTGGAAACCAAAAAAAAAATGTCGCCCGAGTCCTTCTGCCTATACACCATCGATATAAAAATCCACGAGTGGGTGGGGCTTAAGGTTTTTGTTTTACCTAAAGTATAAAAAGTGTTCAGCACGCCACTGCAGCTGTACAACAATATTGTTTATCTATCTCGATGCCCGTTAATAACTAGCCAACATACACACATAAGTAAATAAGTGGTGTTGTAAATAAGAAACAAGTATAAATTCAACACAAAAACAAACAAAATAGTAAATATTTAAAATTTCACACGAAAATACGAAATGCCGATGCCGAATCCCGTTACCATTGATTATATAATATTCTGTACTAGCGTTTCTCAAACTATGGGTCGCGACCCACTGGTGCGTCCCGAGTCGATTTTCGGTGGGCCATGAAAATTATTTTGAATTATATAGATTCCAAGAAATATAAATGTTTTTAGATTCTAAGCGGAACATTGGAGGAATGCATTGGTTCTATTGCGTTTATTTTTACATATTATTTGTAAACAAGTTTTCTACCAGCAATTTAGCTCAGATTTTCAAGTTTAACATTTTTTCTGCAAGGAAATCCGACTGGAATGGTACTTAAAGGGGATAATTTTTACTTTTTGAAAAGTGAAACCGTGTGGGTCGCGATAGATTTTCACGGAAAACTTTGGGTCGCAGTCGTAAAAAGATTGAGAACCACTGTTCTATACACAATGGTAAATACCACAGGTATCTATAATATTCTATAATCAATGGTGTCATGCACTGATATATTTTCATGTCCTCTGGTGGTGGGGGAAGCGCCTAAAAACATGAGTCGTTTTCAGTATCAGTGGACGTTCTCATTCATAATATTTACAGATTTATTATTATCTATGGACGTTCTCTACTATTATTTATTCGTCTCTATACCATACTATGATAATATTGTCATATATTTTTAATTACAATTAACTATAATGCCTATAGTGTCTAGATATCAAGACTTGAAAGGTAGCGTAAATCGTTATCAAAGAAAAAATAATTAATACAAATTGTACAAATTATGTTCAACGTGGTTTATGATTCGACTGTACTGAGCAATTTTTCGGGCAATATCAGGTGCCAGCTCTAAGTACAACCGTGCACACGTATGGATAACGCTAACATACTTCTATCACAAGGTGGATTAATTTATTATTAAGATATCATTAATATGATTATAACTTTTTGACTGATAGTACAACTGTGATTTGATATCAGTTGTTCAAGTTCATTCGAGTTAGAACATTAAAACTTCATATTCTGTATAGGTACTTAGGTACCTATACAAGATTGGTTTTACATTTTTAAAATAAATAATTACTTCAACTATTAAAGTTATATTTTTCGATTAATAATTGTCCGGGATGAAATATATAATAACATAATTACTATATAACGAGTATTAATTATTATTTCTTTAAACTATCTAATAGAAACCTACTTAAATTACTGTTAAGCGATGTTTATTTTCGGTCGAATCACTAATTATACCTGCGCATACTTTTAATGATTGACATGTATATACTTTTACTGTGAAACAATATGGTCACCTAAAAGAAACGAAATACAAACATAATTGAATACTGATAAAACAAAGTAATAATCATTATTGGTAAATAATAAATTGTAGAATTATTATTTATAATGTCAAAATTAATTTATTTTTCAGAATTGCTGAAATTTTTGACAGACAGCCCGCCATAATGTTTGTTCTAACTATGGTTATTTTGTTTATAGTCATAGCGATTTTATTTATTATATCCAAAAACTATGTAGTAGAAAAACAAAAACATGATATCAGTCCGGACTTCCAAAAACTCCAACGGAGTTACCTGATTGTTTACTGCATGGCGTGTTTTGCTGATTGGCTTCAAGGGCCATATGTGTATAGTTTATATAAACATTATGGGTATAATGAAGGAGAAATCGCTGTTCTGTTTATCGTAGGTACAATATCTAATAGTTTATTCGGAACCTTCACAGGTGCACTTGCCGATAATTATGGTCGTAAAATACTTTGCATTCTGTATGGTTTATTGTATTCAGGATGCTGTATCACTAAACTCTATGAAAACTATAGGTTATTACTTCTTGGACGTTTGCTAGGAGGTATAAGTACATCTATTTTGTATTCAGCATTTGATTCATGGTATATCAACGAACATGTCAATTATTATAAATTGCCTAATGAGTGGTTAAATAATACATTTGCTAAGGCAACATTTTTGAATGCAATGCTTGCTATATTTGCTGGAATATTATCATATTTCTTGGTGAATATTTTAGAATTTGGACCAGTTTCCCCTTTTATCATGGCCATTCCGTTTCTTATGGCAACCAGTATATATTCAATCATGTCACTAAATGAACACTATATTTATAATGCGATTTCTCCATCTTCTTCGGTAAAAAATGCTATTGTCTTATGGTTAACGAATAAAAATATATTTACTTTGAGTATAGTTCAATCGTTTTATGAAGGCGTTATGTATTTGTTTATATTTATTTGGACTCCTGCTTTAGAGCCAATAAAACCACCATTAGGATTAATATTTTCCAGTTTTATGTTGGCTTTAATGATTGGTTCTAAAATATATTCAATAATGTCGGCGAATAATGTATTAGATTCAACTAAACTTTTAGAAATATCTACCTTCTTGGCCAGCTTTTCATTTTTAATATGTTCAGTTGTATCAACAGTCACTTTCACTAATTACTCACCATATACAATTCAAATTTGTTATTTGTTTTTCATATTTTATGAAATTTCTATAGGTATATACTTACCATCTATGACATATTTAAAAAGTCATGTAATACCTGAAAAAGTTCGAGTTACTATATCAAATGTCATTAAAATTCCAAGTAATATGTTTATATGTTTAGCACTGTTATGGATACATTTAAAAGAAAAAAGTCATAAGACTGATGGTGATATTATTTTCACAATTTATAATGTTTGTTTAATTGCAACGACTTTTACATTCATGTGCTCAAAAATATTTTCTAAATTTCATCATAAAACTTACAAAGATGGAATTAAACATTCTGATGTTGAAGTATAAATATGGCATTATAATGTAATATTAATGATAGGTGCCAATAAAAATTAGTTTCGAATTTAAGCAAATTATATATTATATAAGCAAACTAATGTTTTAAACAGTTACACATTTATATTTTTACATTCACCTACTAATATAAAAGTTAAATTATTTTATTATAAATAATATATTACTAGTAAATCATATCATACATATACGTATTTATTATTTTATAATTTATATATATACTAATATAATTACTGGTACCAAAAGGTAGTCAAATGTTATAAAATAACAATCATTTGTTTTTCAATTAATATGTTTTTATTAGCTATATATTTGTTTATATTAATGTTTAGCTCAATTAATGTGTTCAGCAGTTAATTTATTATTGATCAATGTAAAACATTTTATGATAGTTTTTAATTATAGATATTATTATATTATACTATCTATCAAATTATATTTTTAATACTATACAAATTGTACACTATTCATTTTTAAAAGACTAATGTAATATCTAATAATAAACATTCATTATCAAAATATAACCCACTATTATGATAATATGACAATATAATACATATCATTGGTATGATTTATTTGTAATTTTACATTATACACTGTTATATACTTTGTGACCCTCAATATAATTATAATAAAATATATTATCTGTTGTAATTATTCTTAATTAAATAAAATAAAGTGTACAAGCCATGAGAAATACAACACATATATACAGGATGATTCACTAAGCATACTTTCCCCATTTTTTAGTTAAATTTTGCATGTATTCAAATTCTGATTTTTGGAATTTTTAATTATAGTTAAAACTGATAATTTTAAATACTTAGAATTTTCAAAACACTGAAGGAATATTCTGTGGTGATACCATAAACAATTTTAACATCAATGTTTATTTTAAGTGATACTAGCAAAGAATTTTTAATATAGGTTCTCATTTGGAAAATCAAATTTGGTATCGCCACAGAATATTCCTTAAATGTTATTAAAAATCTAAGTATTTGAAAATATTGGCTTTAATTACACTTAAAAATCAGAATTTGATTATTATGTGCTAAATTTAACAAATATATATTATATTATAATATATATTCAGATATACATTAAATTTCTCTCTACCTTCCCAACTTCTTACCTATAACAGTGGCCCAACTATTGTGTGAAGTATGTCTGTTTATTTTTTAATATATTTCTTATTTATATAGGTATACTATATATAGGTATAATAATCTATTATAGGATCTATTTTGAGTGTTAGCATTTAACACCATTAAACTATATACAATTGGGGTAACTTTTAATTTAATAATTAAATTATTTTAAGTTATTTAACAATTTGTTGCATATTTTGTGTAATATATTAATATGATTATTGATTACTAACACTAATTATTATGATTAATAAAGTACATAAAATAATGCATAAGTATTTGTTTTTATATTTATTACATTTAATAGGAAGTAGATTATCAATTTTGAAGATCTCTTAAACTAAGATATTATTTTTTAAAATTAAGTGAAAATACTAAATTACATTTATATTAGGCATTTAAAATTTTTAATCGAAATTTAACATTCCTAAGAATCCTATACAATTTTTCAATAAATCCATATATAAGTACTTTAAAAATTAAAACTGAATGCTGAGAAATATGTTTAATTAAACAGCTATATCACTTCTCCTTTAATGAGTACCTATCAAAGTGTAAATAAATAGAAGTATTATCAGTAAAATGGTAAAAACTAATTTTTAAATTTAACATTGAGGAAAATGGAAAGTTGCTCTGTTGTAACCCTGGTTAAGTCTGAGAGTTATGTTTTTATTTTTTAGTTAGTTTGTTAAAATAAGTAAATTATGTATTCAATATTTACATTACATTAAATACATTACTATCTAGTACATGTCTAGCTCAGACTACCTGATGTGCATAAGTTCGGCTGTGCAGGGGCTCTGATCCCATTAATTTATTTTATTTTTATTATCTTGTAATCAAGGAATTATTAATTTCCACATCCCGGTCTATCCTTCAAGTCACACATTTTTTCATATCTGTTCACTCTACCTCTTATGGTCACAATCATCTACTACACATTATGCTTCATAATGCCAATAATGCCATTTGAGTACATTCTAACTTGTTATTTAACTATTTACTTTTTGTTATCCATTTATATATAACTATATTTTATTGCTTACTGTATTTTTTGCTAAAATTGAATATAACTATATAAGTACCTACAAATATTCTTATTTTGTACTGTTATGAATCAACCAATTAATTAAGGAGACGCTCCAACTTATTTTTGGTTTTAGAGTAAAAGCACCAATTATAAAATTAAAAGAGAACAAGAAAAGTCTTTCCTATTATTCTTATCATTATTCTGGTTATAATTTTCAATATATTGTTAAAAATGAAACCTAATATTTCGTTTTTAAACTATTAACTCTTTTTCATTTTATAATAGGTGCTTTTACTCTAAAACATTAGCGAGTTCTATGCAAACTGTCTAAGGTAAATTTTGCTATATCACTCGTTAGTTGGATTAAGACAATACCTACAGGTATAGCGTCCTCTTAAGTAATGTATGTTTCCAATATCATATTCCCTTTTTTTGATGAGAAAATCGAAAAATGACCTGTTTAAAATACCTTCTTAGTCAAATTTACTTTTAGAAAATTTGATATTATTTTAAATTAAAGTAAAATTGATAGTAAAAAAATTGTGTACAGAAAAAAATCTTAATATTTTTTAGTAAAATATTTCGTACATTTGCCTGTTTTTCCTAAGTTTTCTTCAGTTTTTCACATTTGATAAGAAAATTGAAAAATGACTTCTTTTAAGTACCTCCCCACGCTGATTTCCTTTCAGAAATGATGCGCACAGGTAATAAAAAAAAAAAAACATCTTTGTAAAACCACAAGTTTCTTTGACCACTCAAAATCTAAAAGACAATGAAAACATGTGCACTAAAAAAAGTGAAATATACTCTTTAAATGGATAAATTATAGAATAAACACAAAAACTATTGTTAATTTACTAGTAAGTTAATACAAGCGGTTTAAGGTCTTATAAATATAGCCCTTTATTAATATTTAAATATGATGACTATATAACTCTAAATAATATGTGTATCCGTCTGGGAGAACATAAAAACTTACTTAGCAATAAATCTAATCAACACCATAATCTAAATCAAAATAAAACACTTATTTTTTTAAAACTATAATTGCAAACGCCTATTAAATGTTGAGTAAGTATTATGTGCAATGTTGAGTATTTAATATATATCTTTTGGGTCAATATTGTTTTATATAATATCTCTTTCAATATTAAGAATAGCCAAGGAAGAAAACCGGTTTGTGTTATAGTTGACTGTACATAAATATTAACAGCCTCATTGTTGAAAATGACTTCTCACGTGCAGCTAAAGAAATTGTTAAGTTAGAGTTAAGTTTAAGAGTTTAAATAAACTCGGAAAAGTTAATATTTTTGGAATAAAATTATTTGATGTTTGTATCCAGGTTCATTATTATCATAGTCAATATCATTTTGAATTCAATTTTTGGCAACCATAATTTCTGCTTAAACTGAATTCAAATCCACTTTAGGTAAATCCTAAAAAATCAGAATACATTAGGTTTACAACTTAAAGTAATAAAACAATTAGTACTCTCATGCTACAGTTTTTGAGAAGGCACATTAGTATTATAAGTTTTCACTTAAGTTGATTTAATTATTTGCATACCTTATATTTTTGAATAAAAAATAAACTTTTATCATAGTCTAAATTAAAAAAGTAATCAATAGCAATTGCCAACTACAAACTCTCTGGAGAAAATTTTGTTTTCATGTTATTTACAACTTCATCTATTAGTGGATAGTAAGCATGCATTTTCCAGTAATCAATTACATTATTTTCACTATCAGATTCCTCATTTTCAGCTGCAATTGTAGTTAAAACATTATTCAGAGATACAGGTTCAGATCTTTTCCATTTACTGTTTAGACATTATTAATGAAAATATATTATAATAAATTAGTAAAATATTTATTTAAAATTTAACTATTTATTATTTGTAGTGGGGGCTTCTTGTTCAATATTATGTTCTTTAAAAAATGTTACTATATTTTTCCGAATTTCTATGTACATTTCAGAGGCTCAATCATCTTAGTTTTAATGACTGAATTTATTAAACCAGCTGCTTGTGTTCTTTTTTTTATTTTATAATTGGTTGCTTAGAATATTAATTATATTTAAAACATAGTTTATGAAATAAAGGCATTTAATAGATGATCCTTTTTGCAAACATGAAAGAATACCTAAAAAAAAAAATAATAAAATTATTGTAGGTACTTTTAAAATTAGTTATTAGTTTTCCATATAATATTGATAAACATTATCTCAAATAACTGTTAACAAACCAATTGCTCTTGAAACATCTGTTATTATCTTCAACTTCTTGATTAAAAATAATTATAATTGTTTTGAAGTTGTCTATAACTGCCTTGCAATTTTTATGGTGACAAACCCATCTAGTATCACTAATTTGTGATACAGTACATATTTGTATATTAAAGGTTTTGCATGTCTTGCAACATTTTGTTCTTGGAAGGCATTGAGAAATGGACATATATGATCAACAACATATCAAAAACTTGTTATGTGTAATTAAAAATATATACATATTTTTATAATTTAATTACCTATTAATCCATTTAATGTTAATAAACACTAAAAGATGGAACTTAATTTAACATTATTACACATATCAACTATAATGTAAGTTGCATATGGATAGTGTAGTTTTATTTTAGTTTAATCTCAACCTTGTCTGCTAGACATTACAATAGCTCCATCACATGATTGCCCAACAATAGGAACTTCGTCAAATTGTCACAATTAAAAAAGTTGAGAATTGCATTTACTAAAGTCTCAGCATCTTGTTTCTCAGATACGTTTAAAATTGTTGGTATATCAAACACAAACAGACATTTGCATCTTGTTTGTGGCATCTATAATTTATATTATTATGTTATTGTCGTGATAAAATATGAAACATGATTATGATAAATAAATGTAAAATGAAAATAATAATAAATATAAGTATTATGAATATTCTGTGGTCTTCGCATTCAATTTAATTAGTTGGACTACATAGATAACAATACATCTTTATAAATTGTGTCAAATATAAATAAACAATTATTTTAAAATTAATATAGTCTAAGCTCCTCAGGGACTAATCTTTTAAATGGGGGCTTTGCCCCCTATGTACATATGATGCTTTTGATTTTTCCATGAATCGCACCAACAAAAGTAATAAAAAGTATTTAAAAACTAAAAAAAAAAATAATTGATTACTTTAGCAGTGAAACCCAGTAAGTAGATAATACATATAAAACTTGAAAGACAAAAAATGGAAAATGCAGCATTTCATATCTATAATTATTATACAAGTCTTCTTCCCCATTGCCTTTACCCAAACATTTATGGGTATAACTTTTATACAAGTTAAACATTTACAAAAAATGTATTATATTTTAAATAAGTGAATATATTATAATAACAAATATAAATTATAATAATTTAACCTAGGTATGGTTCAGTATGATAAGCAACGATTATAGGTATGCCCATTACTCAATTAATTTATGGCACGGTATTTGTTTATTAAACAAGGTCAGTTATAATTGTAACCACGATTCGTAGTAAAATAACAATTTTGTTAAAATACAATTTAATTTCAATTATAAAAAACACGGTGCAATACATCAGCAGGCTAATTTGTACTAGGTATATTTAAAAAAAACCGCAACCGCCCCCTCCTCACCAAATGATGTCCCTGGTCTAGAAATATAAAAATTAAATTTATGAAATCAAATGATATACTGATTAAAGAAGTAGAAAACTAAATTGACTGGGTAAAAGATATTTAAATTTACACAAATTCCAAATACTATTTTTGAAAGTACCCATATAAACAGTAGGATAGTTCTATAACTAGGTACCTATTACAAACTAAATTAATAACGATTTATTGACTTATCTTTATTACATCAATTAAAATTAATTCGTATAAAAGTGAACTGCTAATTGATTCTTTAATCAAATAAACTCAAATAGTGGAATTTAGTTTGTATAACTTACAAACAGTATGGATTTAACGATAAAACGAGTTCAGTGAAATTTGTTTCAATAAATTTAAATTGAAGATTTTATTAATCTGTAACTGCAAATTAAATTAAAATTTACCATATTTTTAACGCATTTATTGACACACATTTAAACCTTTGAAACGGACAAACGAAAAAAAAAATCAAAATCGTAATTACAAATTTTCGATATTTTTAATTAGGGTACCTATTTATTATAATAAGTACGTGCATAAACATTAAACAACCGCGTGTACAATTATTTTTCGAATAACGTTTACTACGAATGTAAAAATGAAAACGCAATCGTGATAACAACTTAATGACCCAACAACAATAATCACAATGGATTCGTTTCAATAGTGTACCTATACTACAACACACACACACACACACACACGTGTACATATATTAATTAATTATTACAATTTGTTAATCAAATATAAAAACATTGTATATTATTAATATCAATATCGTCGTCGGGTAATTTTATTATTTCATATTTGGGGAAACGTCACAGTTATGCTGTGTGCGGGTACATTATAATAACAGAATTCGAAACTAAATCAACAATCTTATAGACAGTTAACGATAGTCCGCATTACGGTTTTGCACCCGGTCGCGGCATTTCGGGTTTCCGTCCGTTGGGTTGGTGGACCGTCTGCGGACGATTTGTCTCTGGATCCACACCAACCGGAACTGATGTGGTAGTTTTATTATCTGGGTTCGAAAAATCGAACTCGGTTTCGCATGTTTGTGTTTGCGTTTAATATTACGTTAACATAACGGAACGTCAAAATCGAAATTAGTGAATAGCGGCACAACAAGATGCGTGTCGGTGTGTTCGGTAGCGGTGCAGACGTGTGTGATTCATAACACACTGAACAATGAATTTTCTACGATTATCATCTATATTCTAGATCAGCGGTTCTTAACCGTTAACTAGATCACGGACCGCTGATGAAAGATAATTAAGATTTTTTTTTTTTTTCTACAAAACATCTCATGTTATCATAACCAAAATTATAATATTCAAACGCCGTGCCACGCCACTACGCGAGCAACCCACTCTCCCACTCCACATAAACTAAAACGTTGTTGAATATCTCGTCAACGGGACGACGGAAATCAAAAATTTCAACACCAAAATTTATTTAAAATATTACTCTGTTTATTTGTTGTGTTTTTAATATTTGTTCAACGTTCCCGTTTGAGAATTTCAAAAGTTAACACCTAAATCCATCCTTCCCCCCATCGAAAAAAAAAATAAAATAAAATTTAATAAAACAAATTTACAAATTGTTCTAGGTGTTTATAAATTAAGAGACTTTTGTGTCAAACGTTTTTCTCTGTTTTGAATAATTACAGGAGAAAACTGCGCTGTGACATAAAATTCTGATCACTCTGTACATTATATATGAAAAAAAAAAAATAATAATTCAACAATATCGTGGTAATAACGCACTCGTGTCACGTGTCGATACTTGTTTTGTGTTAAGGCCGGCGTGGACCCGCGATGTGCGTACCGTGGACGTCCAGGGGACACTAGACAGTGCGGGTCATCGGGCACATCCCGTAATAAATCGGTGGCGACGATAACTCATTACACTCGTCTACATTACGTACGTCGTCGAATTGGCGGCGACCGGTGTCAATCAGTTATTTATAACATATTCACTGCATAACAGGGGCGTCATTCCGGTATTTTTTTGTGATATGCGAGGTGTCGAGCAGGCCGGGCCACATAAATATATACATCTATAGGTACATATGTATACACCATACTGTTTTTAATTGTTTCGATAGATTACGAGTCGCAATAATCATAAATAGTAAAAAGCTATTTGAAGTCCGAAAAATAGTAAATAATTGACACTTTACCTGTGAAAACCAATGATTAATATGTATAAATATGAAATATTGAAGATGTAGAAATGCTATACAAATAAAAGGAGAAAAGCACGCAATACGTGTATATTGTTATGTATAACTTTTGTACGAATGAATGTTCAAAAAAAAAAAAAAAAAAAAATTAATTATATTTATATAAGAGCATATAGGTACTGGCGATTTTTTATGTACATCAAATACATCGGCAGTTTTTTTCAAAATCAATATTATTTGCTTCTACTTTTTCAACATTTAGCACCATAAGATCATTTAGCCGTAAAATTATCGCCCATGAAAGTGCGTAAACGTGATTTTACATTTTTGAGCAACGGAAAAACATTTCATTTGATACCATTGTAATCGGTAAAGTTCAACGTTTTCTTGATAGCAACCCTTAACCGTTTAACCGCAAAGTTATCTAACTTTTGACCGTGAATAAGTTGCTCATCTGTATACGTATTCTGTAGGTATATCAGGTATGTCTAGTAAATAGTAAATACACGACGGATTCATTGTTTTCACAATTACTATTGACAGTAAAATACCGATATTGTTAGTATAAAAATATAATTTAATTTTAATTTTATGAAAAATGGTGCATTATTTAAGCCGGCCAATTGGGACTATTTGAAAAGTAAAGGGCGCGACCGCACATCCCGATCCTCCCCAAATGACGCCCCAGTTACAATATAATGATAATTTTATTGTATACGTCAATTTGCAAACCCCGGAAAACTTTTAAATAACTAATAATTACTAATTTTTATTATATTACATTATTATTATTATAAATACCTAATCATTTTTTATTAGATTTATTTATTAGTATATGTAGGTCAAGTAATTTATTTTTCGTTCCTGTTTTTTGGGGGGTAGGGGGGAGGAGGGTGTTTGAACCTCCAAATCCCCCATGCGTTCGCCCCTGTTGCGGATACTCGGTAAAAATAATTGAATTTAAATTTTGGGGGACGAGGGCCTCCTTGGCTACGTGCCCGCACTTTTCGGACTTCTTTCGAGCGGTTCTTCTACGGGGCGGGGGGATATTGAAATTTTAACCGACTTCGCCCCCCCCCCCCCCGGCTTTATATTGTGCTCCGTTCGTAACCGCCGTCGTCCGGCGGCCCCGCAGAACGCGCTCTCGGGAACGAACGCGCATTAATATTAAACGCAACAATAATCTAATAGAAGACGAACGCGCGCGCGCACGCGGAACAAAAATCAAAAAGACGCGAACGGGACGGCGGGGCGGGCGGCGGGATCGGTTTTCCGCGGCGCCGGAAGACCGGGTCGGCTTTCCCGGGGGCGTGCGCTCTCGCGCGGGCACGCTTGCGGAGGTTCGCGGAACGGCGAGAGGGGTGGAGAGAGGCGAGAGGCGCCCGCCGACGTCCGATCAATACGGATTTTACGGCCCGTCGCCGCCATCCCCGCGGGACGGGCGCGTGCGCGGCGAAACGTTCACGTATTTTATTACGCTCACCACCCCGTACGCGACGACGTCCGAAGCGTCGTCCCCGGCACAATATTGCCGCTGTGTTACGCGTTCTGTGGACGAAAACTAAACACATTTATTTACGTTAATGATAAAATAAACGTGGCCGGCCGACGCGCGTGCGACAGTAATATTTATAAACGAACGTCTACGTCTCGCACGCAGAACAGCGGGCCCGCGTCAATTTTGTTTACTGTTTTTTACTCCGTCTACGGCCGCCGTACGCCACACAACCCGTTTTCCGCGTCCCGTGCGAATATAATTACCGTCAGCGCGTAGGTAAGTATGCACGTATTTTCACCGTACGCACCATGCATATTGCCTGTACAGTACAATACAATGTTATGAAATATTGTACGCGCGCGCCCTCCCCTCCCATCCCTCCCTCCCGCTTTTCTATATATATATATATATATATACATACATACATAGGCGCGTATTTATACGTGTATAACGAGCACAGGCTCGGGTGTAGGATTTTCGTCAACACGAGTACGGCCAGTGTCCGGTGACATTGACGTGTTCGACGTCGGGACGCGGTCGTGGGTGTTTCACCGTGTATCGCGCCCGTTCTTTATTCACGTGTCACCGTGACGGCCGTGGGGTATGCGTAGGCACAGTGGCGCGTCTCCCCGACGCGACATTATCGCCGTCATTGAGGCGGGTTCATCGCGCGCGCCGACGCGTAACCGCCCCGAGCGGTACGCACGGAAATTCCGAATTTATCGCGCTGCGGGTACAAACAGGCGCGACAATCGTATACGGCAAAGGGAGTGTAGCACAATTGTTCGTAAAAGGCTAAGGCCCGCGTGCAGCAGAAGGGAAAGTGGGACTGCCGTTCGTTTCGCAGCCGGCACGTCGCCCGTGGTTAACGCGCAAAACATGCTCGCCATCCCGTCCGCCGCGTACCTACGCGACAATGTAAGCGGCGCGCAGCTTACGACTACGGTGCCTATATCGGGTTTCCGGTAGTTTCTGTATAGCAGTGGCGCGGCAAACGGATTTCGGAGAGACTATAGCCCGTGCGTTTTCACAGCGGCCTGGGCGGCTCGTGACTTATACGATTGTGTACCCACGCACATTACCTACCCGCCTGCAATAATTATTCGGGGAAATTAAAGCGGATAAAACTCTAGAGCCGCACGATATTCGATCGGTATAGTCGCCGTGCGCATACCATCGATATAATATTACAGATAATGCAATTTCGGCGGAACTGCACGTCGTTTTTTAAATAATTTTAACCCGCCCGTGATTTAATCGAATTACTTGGGTACGTATTGTAAACATCTCGACGGGTGTTAATAAACTTAAGAAGGATGCTAAACTGTGCTCACAATAAGCAACTACACGTTGCATCTACAATTTTGTATGCTTATACAAATTTATCGTGACTATTTTAACATTAGGTACGCATTTTTCGTGCACACTAGGGATGGGCAAAAAACATCGACGTTTCTGGGCGATATATCGATGTTGTATTGTTGATTTTTTAGTGTTCGATATATCGAAAGAACACCGAGGTTAAACTTCGATGTTTTTTTTATATAATTTAAAATATTTTGATTATTTTTCTATTGATAATCCAGTGATTAACTGATAACAGATTTTAGATAGAGGAATCACGCTGCTATCACACTGCTTATTATCGTATTATCATAATATTAAACGGTCGAAAACAAAAATCAAATATTAATTATAATATATTGTAATTGATTTTGTCATTTGTCAATCGTCGTCCGTTGATACTTGATAGTTGATACTCGATATTCGTTCGTGCGGTTTGCTAATTGTTTATTATTGTGGTTTGTGATGCGAAATGTTAATTGCGACTTAGGTCTCAACTGATACTTTTAAACGTGATCATTTTTTTGTTAATTCGTTGTGATCAACAATCGTGATTTAACCACTTACGTCTTGGTCACTGTCAATGAAACGATGGGTCGCAGTATAGTATGGAAATATTTTATAAAAAATAATAATGGTACAGCCACTTGTCAATTATGCCAGAAAACATTAAAAACAAGCGGTAAGTAATTTTCTTGTTTACTAATATTTTATAATATAATGATAATCAAGGGAAAAATTATAATAAAAAAATAATTTTTTTTTACAATTTTTTGATTTCCAAACAATAATTTTTAAAATATTTGTTTACAATATATATTTATTATACATTTTTTAACAGCTTTATAATACCAATTACCAACTCATATTAAATAATTTTATCATATAACAAATTATGTATTGTAATTGTTATTACTAACTTGTTAGTAATGGGTAACTGTAATTTTATTTTCAGGCAACACAAGTAATTTAAGTGGACATCTCACTTGTAAACACAGTAGTTTTATGGTTTCAAAAGCTAACTCAACGGCTACACCGAGGCAAGAGTTGGAAACTTCAGATGTTGATGATCCGTCTCTAACATTGTCCTTATTATCGACAGCTTCAACTTCAAATATGTCATTTACAGCTTCTACATCTCATAGTTCTAATATACCATCTACTAATGTAGTTCCATCTTCCAATATAGACACAGCATTCAAACGTCAAAAAATAAATGAGTCATTTTCACAAATTGTGTCTTATCAATATGGAGGTTTTAAAAGTGCAAAATTAATAAATGCAATATTGTATATGATTGCAAAAGACAATCAGCCATTATCAATAGTAAAAAATAAAGGATTTATCAATTTAATGAACATTACTTCACCAAATTTTAAAATTCCTTCTAAAAGGATATTTCCAGATTTCTAGAAGGAAAATATAAATCATTTAAAGATTTGTTTAAAAATGAACTAAATAAAGTGAAATAAATATCACTAACAATAGATATATGTACCGATATACAAACTCAAAGTTATCTAGGAGTTACTGTACATTTTGAAAAAAATAGCAAGTTGGCTTCTGGATTATTAGGTGTGATATATCTCCAAGAAAGACACACATCTCTGTATATTGCTGATACATTAAATAAGGTATGTAAACAATGGGACATTTCTTTAGAAAACATAACTGCAATTGTTACTGATGGAGCTGCAAACTTAACTAAAGCTGTTGATTTATTGTTTGGAAATCCCAATAACAAACGTCACATACCATGCTTCGCCTACACACTACACTTGGTAGCTCAAAATGCTATCTCCAGTGTCACGGATTTAAGTTTACTTATTAATAACGTAAAATCAATTATAACATGGTTTAAACACTCAGAAGTAGCCAGTGATGAACTAAGAAAAGTTTCCAATAGTAAACTTATTCAAGAAGTTCCAACCATATGGAATTGTACATTTTATATGCTTGAACGATTTATTGCTCTATGTCCATTCATAAATGATATTGTAAATCGTAATATCTCAGCTCCTACAATGGTTTGTGCTAAGGATATTGAAGAAATGACAGAAATAATTGCTGTTTTAAGGCCATTGGAAGCAGCCACAAAAGAATTATGTAGTGAACAATATGTTTCGAGTAGTATGGTTATACCAATTGTGCACATATTACAAACAAAAATTGATGAGGCAACATCAACTCAAATTCTTAGCACTCAACTAAAAAATGCATTAAAATTAGAGTGTTCAAAGCGACTAGGACAAATAGAAAATGTTTCATTTTTCGCAATTTCTACAATATTAGATCCTAGATTCAAAAAAATGTATTTTAAAAATTCAGGCCCATTATCTAAAATGTTAACCAAAATATCAGAAGAAATCAAGTCCTATCAAATAACATCTGAAAGTTCTTCTGATTCATCTCGTGAGTAGTAAAAAATATTACCTGTTATGTAGGTAATTTATTTATTAAAATATATTATTAATTTTCAGAAAATAAAGAATATAGTCTATGGAATAACGACGAAAAAATTATTCAACAAAGTAGCCATAGTCGTGAGCGAGCCACAAGAAAAGAAATTGGTTATCCATCTGAACTTAATTTATATTTGAAAAGTGCTGTAGGTAGGTTGACAGACAACCAGTTATTTCTATGGAATGATATGTCCACGGTTTATCCAATTCTGTCCAAAGTAGCTTTAAAATATTTAAGCACAGTAGCTACTTCGGTACCTAGTGAAAGACTTTTCTCCAAAGCAGGTTTGATAATGAGTCAACAAAGAAGCCGTTTGACTATCAAAAAATTAAATATGCAATTGTTTTTACAATCTGTGGATGAAAGTTTTTGGGAATTGTAATAATTAATTAAATTTGTATTAATTTATTTATATTTTCACATTATTGTTAGTTTTAATTGTATTTTAAGATTTAAAACTTATGTAGGTTAGGTTATATTTAATTGTATTGATTAATTTTACATAACAGTTTTTTATAATTGAAAATTATTTTATATGTATTTAAAAAAATAAAGTTGAACAATGGTATTTTAATTCTTGAATTCATTATTTAATTAAGAAACTAGTACACACTGCACTCTACAGAATACAGATAAAAAAGTATGCATCAGATAGCTCTAAAGGCTAAAGTGGAAAAATTTTTTTCAATATTTTTAAACATCGATGGTTTTGCACCGATACATTGATATTTCAAAAACTGATGATTGTTTATTTATATAAAAAAAAAAATAACAACATACAAATCACATAAATGGTTGCATAAAGATATAATAGTTTTAATATAAAGCGATATAAAGCAATGAGAACGATGATTTCTAGACTGCCTTCGGTGCTTTTAATATATTAATACCTACCCACCTATATTTAGCAAACATTTACCTAATTACCTAAATGTAGTCATATTATTGGGTATAATAAAATAAATTATAATGTGTGTGTGTGTGTGTGTAATAAAGTATCTATGTTAACATTTTACACTTTACAGATAAACTGCGTTAATATTAATATCATGAAGAAAGATAAAAAAAAATCGAAAAGCCGTATCAAAACGCCATCCCCGGATTCGTGTTCGCAAAGCTGTAATAATATGGACTGCATGAGTTTACATCAAATGACACCGTCTTCTCCACCACCAAGTTACGAGCTCAGTTTACAAAAGGTATGCTTAACCAAGAGCCATATAAGTTGTATTATAAATTGTTAAAATTATAGACCCAACTATTAACCTGTTAATAGGCCTATAATTGAAATACTTGTTCAATATCTCAGTAGGTATCTACTTACTAGGTAGGTGTTACATATTATATATATTTTATAGATTCTGAGAGAAGTGATGAATATATTGGTTTTACAATGATGTTTATTTTTTTATTTATGAACCCTTTTCTACCAGACAGCATCTACTCCAATTATCAAGTATAGCATTTTTTCTGAAAGGAAATGTTCTCTGGATGGTACTTTAGAGAGGGTTATTTTTTTGAAATTCTCAGTAATATTTGAGATAATGAGGAAAACCTGGTTCTTTAAGTGTTAAGACAGATTGAAAGATTAAAAATAAGTCTGTCATTAGCAATTGTTTTTATTATTTTAATCTTTTTTAAGCAACCATTGTTGTCATAAAAATGCACAGCACATTATACTTTAATATGACATATATACTGTTGACAAAGCATCACTATTAACTGAACTCTGTTCAGAATCGTTTTTTCCATTAGCAATGATTTATTGTTGCTTACAGATATATATTAAATTCCCTTCTGTATCCTACCTTCTTAACTTCCCATCTACAACAGTGGCTGCACCCAAGTGCTGCAAAGTTGCCCTTACATTTTTTAATTTTGAAATATTATCCTATAATAAAATAGATTTATAAACTATAAAATTCTTAAGTCTATGGTAGGTTTAAACCACAAATTAAGATACATGTATATTTTAATAAGTGTTTGAAACCCATCAATAATCAACATTATATTTTGAACGAAATTGTTAGAAAGATAGCATTTATAATAAACTTTCTATACCTACATATATATGTATATATGTTATTTAATATATTTACTGTTGTATTAATTAATAAGTAATATTATTTTTTTTTTTTTTTAGCCAGGACTGTCTTCTGAACATGGTGGTCATTATGAGGAGAAATATGCAGCTGGAAGTAGTCAGTATCAAGCTTGCAGTTCTAACACCGATTGCCAGAGCACTGGTTCTCCTGTACGACAAGAAATATTTCATAAGAGCAGCAAGGAGTTTTACAAAGCTGTCGCGGCTCAATGGGGCATAACATGTAAAATGAGTGACCACTGCAGATGTTATGAATGCCAGGTGAAATGATGATATCATATTAAATTTTATAAACAAAAATAATTTTTGTTTATAATCCCTGTGATTTTGTATTGTTTACAGAGTCGGTACTTTGATTGCGAATATGACCAGGAAAACGAACAAGAAAAAACAGATGGCGGACTTGGCGCGGGTACACCTATGTTTTTGTCAGAAGTTATGAACGGTTCAACATGCACTTTAATTTAATGTTATATTTTTCACACAATTAGATTTGATATTTATTTTTACAAAATATCAAATCATTACATAATATTAACATAATTAATAATTTTTAAGTGAAAACGCATAACAATATTATACATTTATACATTACCTATTATTATTTTATATTGTTTTGCATAACAATGTGTTTGATTTATATCTCCCAGCGCCTGTATTTTATTATTGTTAAGAATAAAATTCAATTTTATAATCAGGCTATGAATATTATATCACAAAATCCTGTTACATTTTTAAAATTAACCTTCTGACATGTGTTCTTAAATTTTTTTTACATTTATTAAACTATTGTTTTATTTATAAACCTTTATATTATATCATAATCATAAATTATTATAATTATTAAATATAATAATTACTATCTTTTAACAAAATCATTACTACAACATAACAATAATAATGCAATTAATAAACAAATAAATCATTAACTGCTATTATCTTGATATTTATTTGTAATTTATTATTATCTTTATAAAAAAAAGTACTATTAAACACAAAGGTAATCAAATTAATAAACATAAATCAATATTGGTTGAACAAATATATATATATAAAAAATGTTTATTATCTTAATCAATAATTCCTATTAAATTTACAAGTAATTCACAACACATTTTTGTTTTTGTTTTATGAACCAGAATGATGTAAAATACCATGTTTATAAAAAAGTAATAATAATTGTCTTAACAATAATTAACTCATTTTCTAGTACCCGAACATGTATTTTTAAAATTTTTCTTAATTGTATATGTCATATATATCTATTACAGATTATTATAATAATTCATGGAATGAACTTTTATGTATATATATATATACAGTTTCCATATAAAATATACTAGATATATAGGTAATATTTTAATCCTCAATAGAATTTCTTTGCTTGAGACTCTTTATTATTTCTGAAAAAAAAAAGACATAGATTATTCATGTTAAGAACATTTAAACTATTAAATGTTTAAATTATAATTTGTGTTATATAATAATTAAAATCATATATTCTAAATAAGTCCACTATTATTCTTAAGTAGAATTGAAATAATTCTGTGTATAAATTTTATTAATTTTCTAACAAACAAATAATGTATTATAATTTAAAATCAATATCCTTTCATCTCAAAAAAAAATTACAATTTCAACATTTCATTTTCTGTCTGGAGAGGAAACAAATTTCAGATTATTCAATTTTCTAGACAAGAAATTTGTAAATTTTATCCAAATGCAACTAATTACTTCAATAAGTTGCCTGACCCAGAATAAAAATAAAAAAATAAAACCCCATTATAAAATAAAACTAATATTTTTCTAAGAATATAAATAAATAATATTTGAAACTATAAACTTAAAATTATGAAACATATTTTAAATTTGTGGATACTTACTTATAAATAACATAAATAGTGAATAAAAACATTTGAACAACTGCTGTAACTATGACAACCGTACTTGTAGCACAGGAGGGACATACAATTGGCTGTGCATAACTAGGTCTAGATGCAGAGTCTCGTTTCATTGCATTCAATGAGTCTCTTATTTCATGCATAATTGATATCTGGTCATAGCCTAAGGGTTGAACTTGTGCAGTAGGCTGGTGGACTTGATTCTTAATTATAGTATCTGATTTAGAATGAACTTCTACCACATAGTTTCTATAAAATATATAAGTAGTATTTTAATAACGAAATATTTTCGGCATGAAGTAGGCTGGATTTAAAATTTAATTTTTAAGTCTTAGCAATACAAATTACACATATATAGTGGGTGGCATGATAATCTGTCACCTGAAATAACTTTTGTTTTATTTACAAGTTTGGTGAGAAAACTTCAAATAAAAAAAATTAAACATTTAACTATAATTTTTTAAAAAAATTCAAAATAGCCATTTTGTAAAATAGATTTTTAGAAAAATTTTGGGGGTTGAAACATTTGTTAAGGTAAAGTCTTTTGTCTTCCTATACATTTTTGAATTTTGACAAATGTGAATATTATTGTGGTTTATAATTTCTTATAATATTTAATCAAAAGTCAAAGCACATCAAATGACTAGGATCTTTTTTTCCATGAGTTAATATCATATAGTAATACTACTGACTACTGATTAAATATTATAATAAATTATAAACCACAATAATATTCACATTTGCAAAAAATTCAGTAAATTGTAGAAAATAAAAGAGTATACCCAAATAAAAGTTTCAACCATCAACATTTTTCTAAAAGTCTACTTTACAAAATAATAATTTTGAATTTTTTTTTTAAATTTTAATAAAATGTTTAATTTTCTATTCTAATTTCCCCAATCTAAAAGATTGTTTTATATAATATTGAAGTGCAGAGATATACTCATTAGTTAAAAATAAAAAATAGAATAAATGTTATTGCAAATGGCAGATCACGGTGCTTCATATTTTTTAACTTTCAAATTTTTGTTGAAAGACCTCCTCATTTTTTCCGTCATTCTAAGAAAGTAATTTTAGTAAAATTTGGCTATGACTTCACACCCCATTCACATACCTTTGGGGAGTTGAAAAATAGCTCTTTGCCAAAAAATGTATAAATATATCAGTTCTAGAACTTAATTATTTCCAATAAAATATTGGATAATATTAGGAAATATTATTTATAAAAAATATAAATTTATGTCTTACAACTATAAAATTTTAATTTTTTTTTTTTAATAAATTTGACAAATGGCTGGAACATAAAAATCTTTTAAAATTTTATTTCCTGAAAAATAGTTGTAAAAAGTTCATTGGATCCTCTATTTTACACGACTCCGTGATTCAGCTCAGTTCAGTAATACATAATTTGAATTTTTCATTAAAATTTAATTTCAAAACAATTATTAAAAAAAGTCATTCGATCAATTTGGTAATTTCACCAAGATTAGTTAAATCCAATATAAGTATTATTACCAAGTTTCAAGTCTATACGTGTTTTTATAACCGAATTACAGCAAAAAAACTCCTAAAAATTAAATTTTTTTTAAAAGCTCAAAAGTTATGGCAATAATACCGCAAGAAAGTAAATCAAAAAGGTATCTTGTGATTTTACGATTAAATCATTTTTTCTGGTAGAAAATGTCATCCGTATTTTTATAAAATAATGAAATTATTTATTATTAAATAGTGAAATTTTACAATTTGTCCTGTTTAAGTGCTTTAATTTAAAAAATGGCATCGAAAATAAAAAAAATACCATCTAGATAACTTTAGTTTCAGAAAAATTGCTACAAATAAAAATCAGAGAGTTTACTAGGAAAAAAAGTGTCCACAGACTAGAAAAAAAAGAAACAAACAGGCATTGTAAAACCAATAGCTCCCTTACTACGCTAAGAATTTTTCAGGGGAAAAATACCACAAGTAATTTTTAAATTTATTAAAAGAAACTTGATATATTTGCATTAATTGTTTTATATTTATTACGTTTTTTAATAAACTGAAGATCATTATAAGGTGTAGAAATTGATCAAAGCAGAAGAAAATGGACTATGAAACATTTCAATATTTTTAATCTTTGGATAATACATATTGAAGTGTGATTTAATGCAACATTAGATTTCATTATACCTTAAATGATCTTCAGTTTATCAGTTTATTAAAATAAATTTAAAAATGATTTGTGGAATTTAAATACCATAAATCATTTTTAAGTTCTACTAAAATTGTATATCAAATTAAATCAATAAATTGTTTAATAAATTCAATTTTTATATTATTTTCCTTTAAAACAATGTTTCTACTATATCAGATGATAATAGTTATAAAATTGCCTTAGAGGTTGTTTTTGATTTATATTTATTATTTAATTAAAATAAATATGCGAATTTAGTTTTAGTAACCATATTATTCAGCACATATCTAATATAATATGCTAAAATAGTATGTATTATGACAAATTACAATTATATTTAGTTATATTTTAAATATACTTTTTTTTTCAGGAAATTCAATTTTGTACAATGATTTTTATAAATCATTTTTTTTTTTTTTGTTTCTAACCATTTGTTAAATATTATATTAAAATAACTATAAATTATCAATTTTGCCAAAAAAAAAAAAAAAAATATTGCAACTATAAAAAATAATATATTTATATATTTTTTTATTGAAAATATTATTTCTACTGTTCAAGTTTTAAACATTTCTTTGGCGAGTGTTATATTTTATTAATTAAGTTCAAAAAACAACCATCGTTGACTTTTTTGTAACTCCCCAGAGATATGGGAAGGGGTTATAAGTCATGACCAAATTTAACCAAAATTACTTTCTTGTAATAAAGAATAAAGTGAGGGGGCCTACATAAAAAGAATCAATATTTTTATTTCTTCTATAAATAAGAACCCTTAATTAAATAATGTATATGTATAGATAATAATTTAGATATTTACTTCACTTCTCTCACAGAACTTATGATTGAATTCTGTGCCACAATAAGGGACTCAATATCTTGTCTTCCTATTCCAGCATTTAATTGTGCCATTTGTGGTGTTTGTACTATTATATAAATAAACAAATTAAAACTTATAATCACATACATTTATGAGGTCTGGCTATTAAATAACGAGACTGGTTACGAAAAAGTGTTTTATTATAAAAATTATTTTACATTCAAATGCTCCCCTTCCCTCGCCACACACTATTTCATTGGCATCCAGGCAGTGCTGGAAGTCTGTTTTCGTAAGACCATTCAGGAGTTCCGCCGATTTTTGTTTCACCTCTTCCATCGACTCAAACCGGATTCCTTTTAAGGTAGACTTTATCTTCGGAAACAAGTAAAAGTCGCAGGGTGCCAAGTCGGGTGAGTAAGACGCGTGTTTGAGTATTGGAGTGCCTGGAGTACTATAGGCCTCTTATAACAACTTATAGCATTCAGTTGGAGTTTTTTTTAGTTTAACGAGAAAATTTTACATTTATCCATTGCTTTTGTTTTTCGTCACACATGTTTTTTGGCAAGAGAAAAAAACATGTTCGTTTCTAAACGCTACAGAAAAAATAATAATGCACCAACAAAAACCCAATTTTGTACTGGCATAATAGACACTTCTAGCTAGCCAGGGCTGTATTTGGTTTTCCCCTAACCTTTTTGGGACGCTCTCTATGCGCGCAGTCTCGTTATTTAATAGCCAAACCTCGTATCATAAATAATTAAATACCATTTGGCTGATGACCTCCTACAGAACTTAGAACTGCCATTGTAGATTGAACATTTGATAATAAACCCAGTGTTCTTTCTTGACGGCCAACAATTTCATCAAGTTTTTGATTTAAAATTTTAACAGATTCCACAATTTGACTTTGCCCAGAAAATATTTGATGTAATTCACGCTGATTATCCGTTTCATACCAGTCTTCAAATTCACTATCTTCTTTTGTTTTACTTTCAGGGTGTTGTTTTTGATAACTGTAAAATATACATCATGCTCATGATATGTGTATGCAATTATTTTGTATGAATCAATTTGTTAGTGTTAAGAAATTTTATCAAATAGGTTAGCCATTAGTGGTGGGGGATGAAAGGGGAAGAACTTTTAAACTCCATAATCATTTTTGCTTTTTAAATTTTTCAAAGATTTTTTGATGTTTTTAAACATCTTTTTGTGGACTGTAAGAGAATATAAAATCGGATCTCTAGTTATAACAATAGATTTCATAATATACAGATAAGCAATGGTATGATAAAATTAATGCACATAAAACTACCTTTTTCTCGTGAAAATAATATAGTTAAAAAGTTATGAAAATCAGTAACATTATACTTTGTACAATACACCTTGATTTTCACGTAAGAATGTGATAACATATTGTTACTATAATTTCTAACATCAATTCATGAAAGTTATCTTATAAATTCCTTCAAAAACTGGCAATCTGATGTAAATATATCATAGCTCCTTAATATTTTCAAAATTATGAAATGATAAAGTAATTAGAATCATATAATTTAATAATATTCCAATATAACAATTACTCATACAATAAAAGCCAATAAAAAAAAAAAAATTAATTAATTAATTAAAAAGTAATTTTAACTTGTAACTTTGTACATTTTTAACCAGTAACTTTTATTATTTAGTTAATTTTAACTTAACTAAGTAAAGTAACTGTAAATTATTCAGTTACTTAGGTAACTTCCCCCGGCCTTGGCTGTAAGTAATAATTATAACAAAAAAATTGATTTTAGAACAATAAAATAAAATAAAGTAATTTTAATATCTGAGCAATTTAACTTTAAAGTATATTTAACATTGTTATACTATTGATTTTTATTTAGCAGTAAATATTGTTAAATTAATTATGGCTGGTAATTATTGTTAATATGAAAACTGTGGTAAATCATAAAAAATAAATAAAACATTTAAAAATGTTCTAGGTTTCAAGGGACCATTGGTTGAATATGGAAAATTAATTAATGTACTTATTTAATTTAATAATAACTAATTATATGTTCATTAAAATGATTATTTTAAAAACAATTTATGTTAATTGTCTGTATTGTTAGTGGTAATAGGCATAATTGGATTTAAGATCCGAATATTCAAATTGTATGGCCATCTCTCATTGTTTGTTTCCATTTGTTAAATAATATAATAATACAATTTTAACATTAAAAATAAGTACAATTCTGACTTAAAATAAGAGGAAAACTAATGATTTTGTATTAAGGAGTATCTTCATTAAATTAATTAATATTGTTTTGGATTAATAAAATTTTAAGAATATCAAAAATATCAAACTTATCAAAACTTGCAAAACTTTAAAATCCTAAAACATATGATGATAGTTATATTTTAATAGAAGAAAATTAAAATTAATACTAATTATGCTAAATAAATGTAATTTTGTATTTATTTATATTTTTGAACATGAAATGTATGCCATTTTTTAAGCACCTATAGTATATTGTTAAACACTTGTATTTTATTTGTATTTATTTATGACACCCCATTAATAAAACCCTATGTATTGTGATTTTATATACATTGTATTATATAATATTATCAATGTTTAATATCAAGATCAAATTTAAATACATAAATATGTTATAACTTGTAAAATCTGTTTTTTTTTTTTTATTTGTATATTATTTAATTTAAATCCAAGAGTTAAACCAAAAATTACCAGATTTAAACATTTTTTGAAAAAAAAAAAAAGTGAATAATTACAGTCTAGATCTCTAATTGTATTTACAATAAGTGATTTGATTATAAATATAGATACCTGATTTAAGCTTATGTTAATAATTAAATTAGAATTGCATTATAATTATAATACCTCTATTTAAGGCATACTAAAAAAAGTAAGTAATAATACTTTAAGTATTATTGATTTCAAAATACTTACATAACATTTTTTAAAATTTATTCGCCCTATGAAGTCATATATTATTAGTTCATAATATTTAATTATTTTGAAGTAAATGAATTAAAAATTAAAAATATTAATATATTAATTAGCTATGATTATTGAAATTTTACTGGAAGTCATTCAATAATTTTAATGAAATTTTATCTTGGAAATATTATTTATAAAATAAATTTCAATACGTAAATAATCAGTTATAATAAATAACTGGCCTCTGTAATGTGTTGCTGCACAACAATATCTTATTAAACAGGGAATTATATGGGAAGTTATATGGGAAGTCCATATAACTATAATTTAAATTGTTAAATATCCCTTTATTATAAGCTATCTGGAAGTTTTAAAATCAATGCTGATAACTAAGGCTCTTGTATTATAATACAAAGTAATATCTTATATTGTTTTAAATATAAATGTACAATAATTATCTTACTCTTCTGTTTCTTGTTTTAATTTGCGTTGATAATTTGCATACTCATTTGTTAATTTTTGTTCTTCATCTACAGAGGTCCCTGCAGAAGATTTAAATGTTGTTCCAGGAGGAAAAAGACTATGGGTAAGAAAATGATGAATATCATGGTCATCTGTAAAAAGTAAAAATTTTAATTACAAATATAATAAATATAAAATTCTAAATGTTTAACCTGCAAGTCCTCCTGTAGCAGCAGACACTCCAAAATAGCCACTCTTTGGTAAAAAAACATTCTCACTTCGGAAACAAATTTCAAAATCTTTTTCATTATTAGTATTACCACTATGGAAATATACCTAAAATAATACACATAATACAAATTATCATTAAAACTATTTAGAAGGAAAATATTAATATTAATCAATTTTTGTATGGGTTAAAATAATTTATATAAATATATGATAGATATACCGTCAAAGTGTTCATATAGTATTCTATTTTTGCTCTAGTTGCAAAAGGTTTATTTCGGAAATCTCTTAAACAGCCTGATAACTGTTGTGTTGAACCATCACTAAATAAAAAAAAAAATAAAAGTACCTTATGTTTATTTTTCCTTTAATATAAAAATAATTAAAATAATTAAGCTTACTTTGCATGATCGAATATTTTTGAACCATCATTAACAATACCAAAAATATAGGGGTTATTGTGTTTAGCATCATTATCAAATGAATCAAAAAATATTCCCAATCCAACCCATTTGTCAGAACTTCCGAAAACAGGACCATCATAGTGACCTTGTGAATCTGTATACCAAAATGCCTAAACAAATTGTGTTTGCATTTAATAAAAAAAAAAATATTGTTAATAATAATTTGTATTACTAGACCATCAGCACCAATTCTGCCTCGGCCGCTAACTCTAAAATTGATTTCTACTGTCCACCAATCAAATTTAGTTTGACTTTTTGTCCAAATAGCACCTTAAAAAAAGAATTTAATAAAATTTATTATTTAAAAATTTTAACTTAAAAAACTGAAAAGTTTGATAAACAAAACAAATTAAAGTAGCCTTGCGTAGGTACTTATAAGTATTAATACATTTTTCCTTCAGAGATTATCTATACAAGATTGATTTTTTATAAATTAATATAGAATGAATAATTAGAATTGATACAATTTGAATGATATTTAAAAAGTGTTCATTAATTTAAAAAAAAATACACATTTTCTAATTTAATGCTCTGAAAATTGTAAAATAAAATCAAGAGTTTAAACTTTAATTATTGCTTAAATTTTAAGTACATAATCACACAGTAAAAATTAACATAGCTGTTACCCATCCAAGATAAAAATAAATTTTTATTTTATAATACTCACTCTTTGATTATGATAACTAGGGCTAGGATTAATATGCAATAAAAAATTATGAAATATGCATTTGGTTTACTAAAAATAAGTAATTAAAATATTATTAAATGAAAAAAAAATGCTTTGAAAGGTTCTAAAATTTAAAAAAATGTTTTCTACAATTATTAGTGTTATTCAAATGTATTATATGATGTTTTAAATTTTCAAAAATGAACGATTTTAAGATGTTTTTATATTTAAAACTCCATTGGATATGACCTATTTTTTTGTTTATTTAAACCATGTTACTTCCCCAGGAGTTAGATTTGGAAAATCTTTATCTAGATTATTTTCATTTAAAATATTACTTAACATTAACATAGATTCTAGTCTGGTATATTTTAATTTTTCGTTGACTTTTTAAGCAATTGTTCCTTTGTTTTGGCAAAGTTTGAATTTGGTGTTTTCAGTGAGATATTTTATAATTTTAAAATGGATACACCAAATATATTATACACTGGTGATTGTCAAACACATACTAAATTTTAGATAAATACTTTTATTCAGTATACTTATATAATGTAAAACCTTCAATAAGATAAGATGTATTAAATTGCATTTTGAGTATTTTTTTATTGAAATGAGATGTCAATACATAATATAAAACATGCATTTTTCGTGTTTTTGTAATTGAAATATGCAATAGTATTCATTATATTTATTATATGTTAAATTATGCGAAAAAAATTACTACCATTTACTTCTACATGAGCTAATTCTGGTAGACATAACTGACAAAAACAGTAATCAAAAGTTGTAGAAAAATATACCAATGCATATAAATCCTAGCCCTAATGATAACTATATATACAATTTGAAATACAAAAACTGTATAGGTAATAGTTAATTATTTTACTTACATGAGCAAGATAAGTGTGTACAGGGTTTTAGCATATGGACAGCTCTGCTCATATCAAATATGATATGTATACATAAATTATTTTGTAATTGCATTATAAAATTAAATAACTATAATAATCAATTTAGACTAATTTTAGATAAATGGTTACATATTTTTCCTCCAATAATTTATTTACTCACATATACACTCCTATAGCTATTGTAAACTATTATTTTAGAAATTTTAAAATGTTCAATATAGCAGTTTCAAAGTTCCAGAATTGTATTAAAACATCATACAACCATATATTTAAATCTATGTTATATCTGGTGTTTCCAAATTGAGTGCGGTAATTATAATATAGGTTGAGTAGTGTGCATGTTTCTTTTTTTTAATTTTAGATTATGTGAAAACTTTTGCATGTTTGTGTCTCAATATTATTATTAAAAAATTTATATTCATTAATGAAGTTTTTTTTTTCAGTGTACATGCAATCCATTTTTTTTTTTTTATTACAGGTATTCAAAATTAAACTTAGCTATAAACTGAACATCAAAAGTTACAAGTCATTGAACTGTACATAATTTACTTATTTATAGATTATAATCATAATTAATAACATGCAATTTAACTCTGTCACAAAAAAGCTGTCTAACTTGTTTGTCGACCAATATCACTCTTTTTTATGGACATGCAATTTGGATGCACTAGTTATATTATTTAATGTAATCTTTATGCCTCAACTCAATTCACATATCAATTTAAGATAATATAATTATACTATTTTTTTTATTACCATTATTGTTTTTTTCCTGTAGCCCACCCTTCATATGTAATTATTTTACTATGACATATATATTGTTGACAAAGCATCACTATCAACTGAACTGCGCTCAGAATTATTTTTTGGTTAGCAATGGTTTATCGTTGCTTACAGATATACATTAAATTACCTATAATGGTTACTGCACTTGTCCTCATTGTCCTAGGACAGCTGTTTTTATTGTACTATATGACAATGCTTATACATTTTGATCAGCCCTCCCTGTAATAAAATTCTGGATACGTGTATGCTACTAAGTATTTATTTTATTTTTTAAAAAAAATATTAAAAAATAATATCCATATAAAAACATAATACTCAAAAACAAAAAAAGGAATAATGTCAAAATGTATGAAATTATGGCTTGATTGGATGAGTGCACGTAAAATGCTTTTCTTTAAGATATTTAGAAACAGATCATTGTCAAAATTTATATTTTAAAAGATTATTTTTTACTTTTAAGAAATGCATGTTTTAATTATTTTTTTAAATGTATTTTTAACTCTTGTTAAAGTTAATATTAAAACAATTAAAATAATCTATCTAGGTACCCTAGTATTTAATGTTTCAAAAATTCACTTTGAAATGTGAAAAACCATTTAAAATTAATTTACTGTTTTTCAAATATTAGATTATTGTGGGTATTTACAAACCTTTTTGACTTTTTAAAGATGGTGCTATTCGAACATTATCTGAGCTTGCAATAGCATCTGGAAAAAAAAATGAATGACAATTACTTTAATACATTCAAAATACATACAATTATATAATTTCAATATTTTATTTTATTAGAGCAAATTGTGCTTTGCACTTATTTAAATTTATATATTTTTTGAAAATAACAAATACCTATCTATTATTATAACCTGTGTTAATAAATTAGATAGTAACAGCTGTGTATAAAAATATTATGCAGACATTAGTATTCAAGAATTATTAAAAACTGTAATATGTAAATATAGAATACGTAAATTTAAACTATCTGATTTAATTAATTATGAATATATTTTAACCATGTACCACAAAAATGATTGAAATGATTAAAATTTCTTTATTTTGGTGATATAAATCTGATGTTAATTCAAAGATCATTTAAATTTTTTATTTTTGTATTTTTACAGCCATGATAAATTATAAAACATCTATGAAATTAAAATTGTTGGTCAAATATCTTATATAATAATAATAAGTAGTATTAAACAAAATATGACATACTTCCACCATATTCCCAAAACGGTACGGATCCATCTTTTTGAGCTAAATAGGGAGGTTTGAAGCTGTATTTATATTCGAATCTTGATACTATCTGGTTGCATTGACCATTGTTCGCATAACCAGACAACAGAACGATGAAAAACAATGAAGAACAAAACGACTTCATTTTAATTAGTAATAGTTGGCGATACTATTGTGCGTGTTTTCGAGATTATAAAATCGTTTTCATTTAGAACGTAACGATGTCATTTCGAAAACGTTAAAATTTGTGCGTTGGCATACAGTTTTCATACACGTCGGCCGTTTGTCGTTTTTTTTTTTTGTATTAAATATCACACACGGTTATGAATTATGGAGAAAAACATAGTATTGTTATTATGTAAAGTGCTTGCTTTAACAATTATACACGTACCTACCTCACCGCTTTACGATTATGCCGCATCGGCAAATTTAATATTAAAATGTTCAGTAACCACAAATTGTATACAACGACCAACGTGTCTTAAGTGACGTGTTCTATGTGACTGTCCGTTGTCCATACGCCAATCCACAGGCTGCACTTTTAAGTCGCCAACGTACACGACGTCAAACCACTCTACGTCACAAATCTTGAAATTCGATAACGTATAACATTGGTTATTAAAATTGTATAGTGAAATTCAATAAGTAACCGTGGTCGAAACATAGAATAGTAGATAATATTTTTCTGTGATAATACGACTATATTATCACAGTGCACAATAATACAAATAATATCAGTCTCATAATTTTCGATAAAATATCTAATAGAAGAGTATTATAATTTTCTTTTTATAGATCAATTCAATATTATTATTTATTACTACTTTCGAGTTTGTTTGGTTCATTAAGAAACAATTTGATTAATATAATACTACATAATTGTTACACGTATTATTTTGGATTGTTGAAAAATATGTTTTCTTTCTCACGTTTTGTTTTGTCGATGGCAAGGAATTCAATACAACGACAATATAAACCACATAAATTTACACAAATTTTACCACCTTTGTCTAGGTATTATGCTATCAGTAAGTTATTATGTATTACTTTTTTTAATTCTAAATATATTTACTGTGTCAGAGTTCCGTAATTTTGTTCATAATACTGAAATTTAACAATTACTGTTTTGCATATATTCACATACCTAACTTTTTTCAGATAAGTTTTACAAAACAACAAATATTATTGAAAATAACGATTCTTATGGAATATTACTTGACAATAGCAAATTAAAAACGCCTTTAGGTAATGAACTCATTGTAAATAGTAAAGCATTAGCTCTTGCTATTGCTGAAGAATGGGCGATGCAAAAAGAAAAAATCCAAACAGATTCTATGCATTTGGTAACATTTTCTGAAAATTGGTTCTTTATAAAAATGTATATTAATTTATTTACATTTATTCAGACAAAGTTGTGTTTCCTGACAGTGGACAATCCTAGTGGTCTTTCAGAAAATGATGCAGTTCAACAAATATTATCTTATTTGGAGACAGACACAGTATTTTTCATTTCTGATGTAATTTTCAATTTACTATTTTATTAGATATTTATAGTATAAGTTATTTACAATTTTTCAAATAGACAGATAAAGAATTGGAAAAATTGTTAATGGATAAATGGATTCCATTTATTAACAAGTTTAATGGATATTTTGACACAAATTTGAAACCATCAAAAAGTATCTATGTTGAAACCTTTGATAGCAAATCTAAAGCAACAATTGAAAAGTATTTTTTGTCTCTTGGATTCCCGGCTCTGCATGGTAAATTTAATACAACATTATTTAATATTTTACAGGAGCTCGAATTATATGTTATAGGTATTTTTGTTATAAGTTCTCTAGATAAAGATTAAGATGAAGTGTCTTATTTTGCAATACATTTATAGATTAAAAGTATAGAATTCCTTTTAAAAATGAAAAAAATGATACACAACAAACCATACGTTTTGTGTATTAAAAACATTTTTCCTATTTTAGATACAATTGCTGTAACATGTAATTTGGGAGACCCACATATTTGTTTCAATACCTATACTGTATATCAGTGGTCTTCAACCTTTTGGGACTCACGACCCACTTTTTTAAGCATACATTATTCGCAACCTACATAAGGCATACATAAAGAAAAAATTTTTGTACAAAAACAAAAAAAACAAAATCTAAAATTACTTAATACTTTGTAGTAGTACTGTTATAACTGAATAAATAAAAATAAATAAATTTTTTAACGGATATGTAAATATGACTAGGATAATAACTTACATTTATTTGTCTTTAAACACAGTAACAACATCGACAATGTTCGTAGATTTATGTTACTCTTTAAGGATAATAATATAATATATTTATTTTATTACTAACCCGGTTTACTTGTAAATTATTATATTTAATGTCATACTACGTAAAATCATACCAGTATATGAAACATATACTGTGTTTTTAAATTCATTATACTATTATATTTTTGAATATAAATTACATAATATTGTTTATACATAATATATTACAATAATTTTCAAACTATATTTTCATTTAGTAATTTTCTAAATTTAATAATTAAACAATTATTTGTATACCTTATATAATTGTATAAACTTAATTTTTATTTCAAAAAGAAAACTTATCGTAACCCAATTTTTAAGATTACTTGACCCAAAAATGGGTCGCGACCCACCGGTTGAAGACCACTGCTGTATATTATTCTCTATCCAAAATTATAATAGTGGTTGGCGGTGACAAGTTTTTGTCATTAACGAGATCAGTGGTCAGAGCCCATTCTACCTCCCGCTTGATCAACCACCTGGTGCTCAGCAGGGGCTGATTATGACAACCGCAAATAAACACAACACAGTTCACTTACAGTTACAGCTACAGTTCACTTATGATGACATAGTAGGTACCTATTTAATGCACTTCAAGTTATTTGTGCTAGTCAGCTGTCGATTATAGACTAATAGGCCACGCCTATGCACAGAACTCAGCTGCCGACTACTATTCTTATTTTGGCTAGAGTATTGGTAGTCGAAAAATATTTATTTTATTCTAACTTAGGGGTTTTGCATGCTGTTGAAACTCTTAAGTCATTAGTATTAGCTACATGTTGCTTAAATCAAGATTTATCTGTAAAAGATGCCGTTTTGTTGTCTAAAATGGAAGAAGAATATCAGGTGATAATATGATTATTTAATTAAGTTTTAAAAAATAATGTTTTGTGTTTAAAATTTTAGTGTATGAAATGGGGACGTGTGGATTGGATTAAAGATTACATTGACAATGATTCAGTAATCAGATTATCAGCCGCTATGCTGTTCACATATTATACCCTTAACAGAAATCATAAACCATTGGCTAAACAAGATAATGAAAAAATGCAACAGTCTGTAAAGAATTAAACTATAAAATGTAGTTTAATAATTAATAATAATGAGATCATAAAAAAATAAGTACATAATTATTATTGTTATTTTTTTAATACAATTGAGTGGTAGTATTTAAATTTTTAATAAGACTTCATTAGATCAAATTTATATTTAAAAATACATCCTAGGATAGTGGGGATGGGTGGACTCACTGTTATATGCAATTAAATGTATACCTGTAGGCAACAATGAACTATTGTTTACAAAAAAACTTGAGATGAGTTGAGTTGATAGTGAAGTTTTGTCAACAATATACGAGGTGTGGCTATTAAATAACGAGACTGCTCGCCTAGAAGGCGCCCTAGATTGGTAGTAAAAAAACCGAGTAATGCGTTGGGTATCTAGATATCTTATCTATGCACGTACCAAAACACGTTTTCGTCACTATTATAGTATTTGTGCAGTGGTGATTTGAAACGAACGTGTTTTTTTTCTCGTGACGAAAAACAGAAGCAACGTATCAATCTCAAATTTCTCGTTAAATTGAAAAAAACTCTGACCGAGTGCTATAAATTGTTGCAAGAGGCCTATGGAGGCAATTCTCTATCTCGTGCACGTGTTTTTGAGTGGTATAAGCGCTTCAGTGAGGGCCGAGAGAGCACTGAAGATGACCAGCGTCCAGGTCCCCTTGTCACTGTTTCAACTCCGGAAACAGTGACCAAAATCAACCAAATTGTGCGTGCAGATCGTCGAATGAGCATCCGGATAATTGCCGAGGCTGTAAACGCCGATAAAGAAATGGTTAGAAAAATTTTACATGAGGAATTACATATGACAAAAGTCTGTGCGAAGTTGGTGCCAAAAAACCTGACTCCTGACCAAAAGTTCTTGCGTCAACAGGTCTGCTCAGATTTCCTTGAAAAGTTAAAAGAAGATCCCGGACTGATGAAAAACATTATAACTTGCGACGAAACATGGATTTTTCAATACGATGTTGAAACAAAGCGACAATCGATGCATTGGAAGACACCTGAATCGCCCAGAATCAAAAAAGCAAGGATGTCCAAATCAAAATTTAAGGCAATGTTGATCGTTTTTTTTGACATTAACGGTATCGTGATGACTGAATGGGTTCCAGAGGGTNACTCGTGGATTTTGCACCAGGACAACGCACCTGCCCATAACGCGCTATCTGTGAAGCAGTATTTGGCCGGTAAGTGTACTCCAGTGCTCGAACACGCGCCGTACTCTCCAGATTTGGCACCGTGCGACTTTTTTTTGTTTTTAAAGATAAAATCTGCTTTGGAAGGGACCCGATCTGAGTCGATGGAAGCGGTAAAGCAAAAAACGGCAAAGCTCCCAAAGGCCCTCACCAAAGAAGACTTCCAGCACTGCTTTGATCAATGGAAAAAACGTATGGAAAGGTGTGTAGCGAGGGGAGGAGAGTATATTGAAGGGGAGCATTTGAATGTAGAATAATTTTTATATTAAATTACTTTTTCGTAACCAGTGTCGTTATTTAATAGCCACACTCCGTATATGCCAAAATGTATCAATTTTCCCTGTTTTTCTGTTTTCCTGGTGGGTAAATGATCTCCTTAAAGTACCTCCTCCAATAAAATTTCCTTTTAGAAAAATTGCTATAATTTAAAATTAGAACAAAATTGTTGGTATTGTTAGTAAAATAAACATTTTTGTAAAACCATAAGCTTCTTCGCTCCATTCAGAATTTAAAATTATGTTTTTTAAATAGTAAACAAATTGATAAAAAAAAAAAAAATGTATATATATATATTCTTGTGGATAGCTAGAAAAACAATATTATAATAAACTAAATTAAATTAATTGTTTGATGACTAATTTCTGTCATAAAATACGAAGTGTGAATACTGCTTCACAGATAGCGCGTTATGGGCAGGTGCGTTGTCCTGATGCAAAATCCACGAGTGGTTCTTCCACAACTCGGGCCGTTTCTTACGAACTCTTTCTCGCAGTGTTGTCAAAACTGATAAATAGTAAATCTGGTTGACAGTCTGACCCTCTGGAAGCCATTCAGTCATCAAGATACCTTTAATGTCAAAAAACACGATCAACATTGCCTTAAATTTTGATTTGGACATCCTTGCTTTTTTGATTCTGGACGATTCAGGTGTCATCCAATGCATCGATTGTCGCTTTGTTTCAATATCCTATTGAAAAATCCATGTTTCGTCTCAAGTTATAATGTTTTTCATCAGTCCAGGATCTTCTTTTAACTTTTCAAGGAAATCTGAGCAGACCTGTTGATGCAAGAACTTTTGGTCAGGAGTCAGGTTTTTTGGCACCAACTTCGCACAGACTTTTGTCATATGTAATTCCTCATGTAAAATTTTTCTAACCGTTTCTTTATCGGCGTTTACAGNAAGTTATAATGTTTTTCATCAGTCCGGGATCTTCTTTTAACTTTTCAAGGAAATCTGAGCAGACCTGTTGATGCAAGAACTTTTGGTCAGGAGTCAGGTTTTTTGGCACCAACTTCGTACAGACTTTTGTCATATGTAATTCCTCATGTAAAATTTTTCTAACCATTTCTTTATCGGCGTTTACAGCCTCGGCAATTATCCGGATGCTCATTCGACGATCTGCACGCACAATTTGGTTGATTTTGGTCACTGTTTCCGGAGTTGAAACAGTGACAAGGGGACCTGGACGCTGGTCATCTTCAGTGCTCTCTCGGCCCTCACTGAAGCGCTTATACCACTCAAAAACACGTGCACGAGATAGAGAATTGCCTCCATAGGCCTCTTGCAACAATTTATAGNGAAATTTGAGATTGATACGTTGCTTCTGTTTTTCGTCACACATGGTTTTCGGCACGAGAAAAAAACACGTTCGTTTCAAATCACCACTGCACAAATACTATCATGAATTAGAAATTTTCTAAGAGGATTTAAGTGAATTTGATTTCCTTTTTTTTTTTATAATCTTTATGGAATCGATTAAGTTTATTTTAAAACCATTTATATTTTTTTATCCCTACTCCATATACTTTTATTTTTTAGATAGGAATCCTTTTTAAACATAGATTTGAATAGAGATTTTTTTCTAGAAATTTTGCTATGCATAACACTAAGACTGGGTGCATAAAAGAGTTAATAAGTTAAAAGTTCCAGTTAAAGTTTTTTGAACTATTAACTTAATTGTTAACTTGAGGTTTTACTGTTACTGGTTAAATGTTGTAGTTAGTTTATTAAGTAGGTAATAGACAATATATACATTTTTTTTTTAATTAACTTAACTTGAGTTAAAAAGTTAATTTTAACTTTTAGTTAACTTCTAACTTTGTTGAATCAATAGATTATTTTGAATTAACTTCATATAAATTTAAATTTAATTTAATTTGACTAAAAAAATCATTAACTTGCCCAGCCTTGCATAACACTAATTTTAGATATAATGTTTAAAATTTAGACTGGAAGAGTAAGGTAGAGTTCAATCATCTAATTTATTACCCTCCCTTTATCTACATTACTACCACAATTTTTTACTCCTTACACCCTTCCCAGTGCCCATGGATACAGCAATAGACATGGAAAAATGGGTTTTCTGCATTCTTTCAATCTGGACAAGATTGCTGATAGGAAATTTGTTTATAAACACAAAAAACTAATGAAAATCTGGCTCAGAATCCAACAAAAATAAATATTATATTAAATTAAACGGGTATTAAAAAGATTTGGAAAAAAAGACTGATGTAATTGGTATGTTGGTGGGCCACTATTGTTAGAGAGAAAATTCAAAGGTAGAGAGTAAATGTAATGTACATCTATATGCAGGATGTAGAGAAGATAAGATAATGCCACTTTGGTATCTTTTAATATAAAAAATTAAAGCAAATTGGCTGTTCACCAGAGTGCCCTAGTATTCACCCAGAGGCTGGTTTTTAAATTTGTTTTATAGTGATTTATTTATACTTGATCTTTAGTAAAATGTTTCAGTTATATTATATATTATTATATAAGATTATGTTTATTTATTAATATACATATATATTATGTACAAAAACGGAATAATTATTACCTACCATTGTATATTAAATTAATCATTTAATCAAGTTTTAAAATTATCAATGTTATCCCATATGAGATCTATTTATGATTTTAAATTTGTTTAGCCTTCTTTAAAAAATTTCAGAATGTCAAATAAAACTGGTTATGCTAGTAGTATTAAGAAACTAAAATTAGAAAATAAAATGCAGACAACTTTGTTTCATACGCCAAAGATTTGAATTTTTGTTTTAGTATTCTTAAATAAATAATACTTAATCTTAAAAAACAAATTGTGTCCAATGTACACAATTCATCTTTTATTAATTTATTATTTTATGTCCCCAATGCATCATGAATAATAAATGTAATATATGTATACAGTATACAACTAAAAATCAATCTTGTTTTACTAAAAACAAATTATACAAATAATCATAAATAAGTATGAATATATTTGTAGGTGCTAAGTTTAGAAGGTATGATATAGAAGAGAATATTTATTCAATCAATAGTTTTCATCAAATCCTTAATACCTTTTATTGCTATTATAATTACATTTTACTAAAGTAAATTTGTTTGTACATTTCCAACCTAACTAATCAATTAGTTATTAAATCAATGTAATATAATTTAAGCACATACATTTACTGTAGGTTTGACATTTATTATAAATTGAATTAATTGTTTAAAAAACAATCCATAATCAATTTTCTTTAATATTGTGTTCATATTTTTATCTATATATTTTTTTCACATATATAAATGCTTTATAAAGTTCTAAGTATATTTTAATTTTAAATCTGTGTATAATTTCATAATTTAATGTGATATGAAGGAGTTTATGTTTGTAAATGAGAGTAATTTTATTTTTCTTTATCAGGTCTACTAATTCATGGTCATGGTTATCTGTCTTGTTGTATCCCCAATTTTGACTATGACAGTTGGAATTCCCAACATTATTTTTGTTTTGTGGTTATTAAAGTTCTTTGGCTGGTTAGATGCAAAGGTAGAATTTGGGAGTTTATACACAAAGGTTACTGAGTATTTTCCCAGGTTTACCGTTTATACTTTTATATCATTAGTTTCTGTTAATTCTGAAAAAGTCATTTGTATATTGGGTTTCACAAAAACTACTCTACCATACTCTAGAGAACTTAAAGCTACTTCTGACTTAAAGCCATTTTATTTTCTTATAGGCATATCACGTAACAGGAATGATCTCTCCATAGTTCTATCAATATCTCTTCTTTGTTGGGTAAAATACTTTTAATGTTAATGGACATTATTGTCAAGGATGGCTCAAAAAGGGCCTTTATTTTTTATCACTGGTTTATATTTAACATAGTTTCTGCCATCTTTGCTTATAGTGACCAAAAATATATAAAAAGATATGAAAAATAAGCACTAAAGTTGGAATATGTAAAAATATGAAATGTACAATTTTTTTATTTAATCAATCAAATAATTATTTTAAGGGCTCTCATTGACTGCATGTATATGATTTAGAAAATAATCAATATGCAATTTATACAAAATCCGGTTTTTACCTATACCAGTATACATTTGACAAATGATGATCACTATATTAGTAAGATCAGTCTATCAAAAATGCCTCAGTTTATCTACATTCTACAATCATCGAACTATATTTATATAATACTGTATCTGTGTTGTTACATTTTATTGTTTTATGGTAATTCAAAATAATATATATCTGACGATATATTTTTAACCATAGGTACCTACATAAAAAATAAATGTGTAAACAGTCTTAAATCTGAAAAAGGGAATAAAAGTGTTAGTTTAAATATATATATACATGATGAATTTATGTACAATGAGTTGACATGCATTATGTATTAAATGCACATAATTTGATTAACTAATATTAAAGCACAAGTCAATGTTTCCAACCATTTGTTATAAAATATAAATTACTTATAAATATATACACATTTTTAATAATTAATATTTTTTTTTTAGTCTCAGTATTTGTTACATATATATAATAAAGCACAATTTCCAAATTCAGTATCTCCCTCCTTTTGGTATAATCTTAATTGAGGCACTGTCACTAAGTTGCTGTTGTTTGACAATGACAAATTTCCATGTAATAATAATATATATCGTTCAAATATTATTATACATTATTCAAATAAATGGAGTAAAATACATTAATATGACAAATGATCATTGTTCAATAACATAAATTTATTTAATATAATATGTAATTAACACAAAAAATAATAAAAATAAAAATAAAAAGGAATAATACAAAATAATAATATGTTAAAGCATGAACCAAAAACTTAAAAATTAAATATTATAAAATGTTACTATATTATAGTGTATGTTGGTATGGTAATTTAGTAATTATTCACCTTTATTCGTTGTAATAGCCCAAACTTAACATTTCTGAAAAAAAAAAATTGTTAGTAGGTATTCTATATCGTTTAAACCGGAATGTTTTGAATTGTATAGATAAGTATATTTTTAAATAATTGATTTTTAGTAGGTATACCTATTTATAATATACATTTACATTTTTTATACTTGAAGCAAAACAAAATAATTAGGTCTCACTCATCTAATCCATGAATTCATGTTCCGTTTTCGGATATTCGAACCCTTTATAAAGACGATTGAAAAGAAATACGTTTAAAAATTATTTTATTATAATTATTAAAGCATGATAGCTACTCAACATTTTATACCTTCCATTTTACACTTTGTTTATTAGGTACAATAGACATTTCGATCATAGGTATAACTGAATATCTTGAAAACATTTTTAGTTCATATTAGGATTATCTTAATTTGTTTAAATTTTTGATTTTTTAGTACAATATTATATTATTTATTAACACCTAATTACACTGAGCTATGTGATAACAAAATTAATGCTTATTAGTTTATTATGTTCCCTTTCTTTGCGAAAGATTAACTTCGCATTGAACGAGTACAGAATAAATTTTTAGCTTATGTTGCATTCATACTTAATATTCCAATCATACACCATGACTACTCTCATATCTATGAAGTTCTCGATGTCCAATATATATGTTCACGTTGCCTCGAATCTGACCAAAGATTCAATGCCTCACTTTTAATTGGGTTCCTAGATGCTTAAGATCTTCATGAAAGAATCTATTTTAGAGTCCCACCATAACTAGCTTCCATTCGTCATCCAAGGGCGTATTTCTGGGGGGGGGCGAAGTGTAATCACCCCCCCCCCTGAGCCACTATTTTTATTAAATTTGTCCGGATTATAGCGGGAGATCTATTAGTTATACTAAGATGTTTATTTTTTTCTCTTCATTTTTCTACCAGCAATCTTGCCCCGATCATAAAATGACAAACGACTGATTTTGTTCCTTTTAACGTAAATAATTTTGTGATATTCGAAGTAGTTTTTATAATAATCGGGAAAAACCAAAAAAATAAATTTGATTAATATTTACGTTGACGTTTCGTCCAGGTATAATTATTTTAAATTTTGCAAACGATGTTCCGAGGACTTAAAATAAGTGTTTTGCAAAAATTGTAAACGTAAAACTTTGAATTTTTTTTAAAAATTGTATTAATATGAATGTAAACTGTTGTGCTATAGGTATATGCATTTTTTTAATAAATTATACAATTTTTTTAAAAAAAAACCTGAAACTGAGAATAAGTGTGGCAACTGTTGTTGGACGTTGGTGGGAAGGTGGGATAAATGAATGTATTTAATCTATACCTGTAAAGAGTGGAAGAGAGCCAGGGGGATGTTACGACCGCATGCTCAGAACATTTACTTCTTGACTCCAATCTTCTATATTCCCTCTGTATTATTCAATATACTTTATATTTCTAATTTAGTCATAGTTATATATTTATGTATAAAACATAATATTGTTTTGTTTGTATTGTTGTATTAACTAACTAGTTTCGTGTTCTCCCCTTTCGTAACGCCGTTATGGATATAAATTGTAAAATAAATAAATTAGTATACACCTACATTTCGTCGGGGAAGGTTGCACTTACAGTTTACATGGTGTACATATTGCACACATTGTTTTAATGTTGTGATCTATTTGCAAATAATTTGTATAGATACTTGTCTTGTAATAATACTAATCTTTAATGAGTATAGGTTGTATATTATATAAATATAATAGATATACCTACGTTCTGCATAATGTACAAACAACTAAACAGCTATAAGTTAGTAACTAATAATATTGCTATTATACATTTTTATTTATGCTGGTCTAGTCGAGATCAATCGATTAATCGTTATTATTTATTATTTGAGTAACCATTTGTTTTACCATCTATAACTGCTGTATTCTTCTGCAGATTGATAAACCAATCTTGATACGGATAATTTGGACGCACCCCACCGTACACTTTTGGCAGATATTTAGGATCGATGTGTTTGTGTAAAGAATCCATATTTTTGCCGTGAAAAAATAACTGTAATTATAGTAAAATATAAATCATATGTATAAATATAATATTAAGTATGTACGTATTATTATTTTAATTTTTCAAGTCAAAACCATTATGGTTTGGTAGTTGGTGCCACGTATTCTTATATTTTGTACTGTACACTTTTTTAAAGAACAATTATGATCCTCCTAGACCTCAAATGATACGTATCGTAATTACTTCTTGGTTTCTTATCCTTCTTATACTATATTCTAACTATAAAAGACTATTGAATTATTAAATAATGTACCTAAATAATAATATATTACCTTATAGTAATTTCCAAATAAATGCAATTATAATACACAGAATATATGATACATTTAAAATGCATGTTTTTTAAAACATTATTATTATAAATTATCTTTAATAATTTATTGAGTTATAATGATTTAAGACCATTATTATCTATTGGTATACAATGTTACACTTAAACATAAGATTCTGAGCATAACACTATAACGTGCTAGATTCCGAGCGTAACGAAGGAACTATTGGTTATATTAAGATGTTTATTTTTTTTTCTTACTTTTTTTCTAGTCTATAAACACGTTTTCATTTTTTAAATAGAAGCACTTAAGTGGAAAATAAATGTTGGAAAACGTACAATTTCACGATTTCATTATTTTATAAAAATACGGACAACGTTTTCTATCAGAAAAAATGATTTAATTGAAAAATCACAAGATACCTTTTTTGTTGCCTTTTTACCAAAAGTTTACCAAAATGATTAAAAGACTTTTTTTTTTAATAAGCGTTTTGAAATCAAATTTAAACGAAAATCGCAAAAAAGCAATGGTTTAATGTTGCTCACAGATATAAATTAAATAACCTTATGTATTCTACCTTTCCAACTTTTCACCTACAACTGTGGCCGCTCCCATCCCCAGTATCAGCTCTTTTTTTTTACAGATTTATTTGATATCTTTGATATATGTATACAGGTATACATAATAAATATTCCAATCTTCCCTCCTTAAACAAGCTTCAGATACGCCCCTGTTCCCATCCCTAATATGAAGTAGCGATTAGTGAATGCTCATAAAGCGCATCAACTTTACATGAATATTCACTTCATAATGAAATTTAAAATTAAACACAATGCATATTACGAGAACTGTTGAGTTTTAATACGGTTGGATACGATAAATTAGGAATATTTTTCGTAGTGCAACACTGATGGACCTCTAAAGGACGGTCCATATCAAATAGCCAATAAGACAGGATTAGCGAGTTGGCCACTTTCTTCTTGAATAGGTTCTTTAAACTTAGCTATGTAGGTTTAACTATAAATAGTACTTGGAAAGGGGAAGAGATGATATAACAAAAGTCCCTATCGGTCACATATTTTCACCGTTATATCGACGGTCTGAGATAATAAAAAAAAAAGAGAGACGGACATACTTCACACGATGGATGGGCCACTAATGTTGTTGAGAACCTGGAAAGGGAGGATATGGAGAGGGAATTTAATTTATACCTGTACGCAACAATAAATACCATTGCTAACGAAAAACGATTCGGAGCAAAGTTTCTTTCATACATGTATATAAATTTTTCTGTTTTTTCTACGATATTTTCGATTTTTTACAATTACTATAAAAACCGCTTCGAAAATGACTTCTCTAAAATGCCATTCAGATAAAATTTTTCTTCAGAAAAGGTACTAAACTTGAAAATCGGAGCAAGATTTCTGACAGAAAAGTTGTTTATAGGTAAAAAAAAAAAAAAAAAAAAAAAAATAAAAAATAATAATAAAAACATCATTGTAAAATCAATACACTCCTCGCTACGCTTTGCATCTAAAAAAAAAAAAATAAACACTATATACGTACCATTTCATTATAACGCTTGCCCAAAAACGGCTTGAAAAGATTGAACACCGTCTCAAACACCCACGATTCGTTAATTATGTGTATCGCGTATGTTTTCATCGGTATGCTATACTAAGGACGGAGAAAATACATAAATAAAATACATACTATGCTAATTTTATGTGGATTGTATTTATACAGTTTGATAGAGGAGAGAAATTAATAACCAAAAAAAAACTCAACATACAACTATGAGGTCGAAAATCGTAGAAACTACTTTTGGGGTGATTTGATAAGCGTGCTGAAGTGTGAATCCGTTCATGTCAAATATGACAACTCCACCGAGTATCTGAGCCCTCGGTTCCAGAATGCCCAACTCCAACGTAGCTAGTGTCGCCTTGAGGATTTCGTTCATTTCAAAATCACTGGTATTCCATTTGCCTGCCGACATGAAGTTATTTAGTTTCTAACATTGTTAATTCACATTACGTGTAGACGTAATATATGTACTAAATGTATATATTATAGTTATAATAGTTATATTATTATAGTCACATGATTATTGTGACTTAAATTCGAATGTACTATACATTTATAAATATTATTAGGTTTCGTATGGCTATAGACTAAATTGGTCCTGGCTAACTATATTATAACTGTAATCAAACTAATTCATTGAATTTGTAAAGACAAACATTTTTTAATAGGTATATAAGTACTCGTATTTAGTATACACGTTTATAATACAATTACTAATAACAAAATAAATATATAGCTTTGAATTTATATAAAATTAATAAATATTGTTTGTATTAGTAATTACTATTTTGGATATGTTTACAATAAGCCTAATTACGAACGTTGTTTTATAATTATTTGTGAATTGTGATACAGGTGCATATTATATAGTAATAATTAAATGTTTTAATAATTGCCTTTGGTAATTAGTTAAGCGTAGTCACATAATAGTAATACAGAAAACAAAATAAACAAAGATTGGTATTGGAAAATCTGGATAGTGAACAGTTACTGGAAGGTTTATTTTTCTTAAAAAAATGAAATTGACGATATAAGTCACTGCATAGTGCTCACTTAAAACATGATTATGGCTGAACAAAGCTCGAAATTAAAAATTTGAATTAAATTTATTTAGTTGTTCGTAATTTTACTAAGGACATCGATCTTATTAACATTTTGAAAAATGATGTTTCTATTTTAAACGTCTTAAATGCTTTCTTTCGTGTGTGATGCTATATAGCCATAAAAAATGTTGGGATCTCATTGTAAAAAATGATTCTATAATGATTTGTTTTTTGAGCCCAATCTTTGTATTATTCATACAAAATTACTATGATGGCTACATGTTCCATGAATGTTTTAATAATTTAATAATATTTGTTGAGTTACATTTATCTTACATTAACTTAAATCTTTGTTAATGCATAAATTATTATAGTTGTGTGGTTAATCATTACCGGGGTTATAATTTCATAACTATACGTTATATACACTTGTATATTATACAGCATTAGCCCGGTAATAATTAACACCATGAGTAAAAAATTGAACGATCAATTTTTGTTTAACATTGTGTAAAGGTGGACCACGCCGTCAACAGAATTTCTCATCGTGTGAGCGTGCAATTTTTACGCTCTGATAGATTTTGTAATCATACGAAAACCAGGAACGTACGTCATGTGTGAAATTTGATTCGATTCGTGAATTATGTTCAGCAGATAATAATATATATTATATAGATATTATTATTGCTTTTTATATGATATAACCATAGGTACTCGATACAACGAGAAATACTGGCTGTATACGAATTAGAAATAATGAAATGTAGATGAATATAACTAAGTAGATAAATAGATCTTAACATTATCATTTTGGGATTAATGTATTTATGTTTTTTAAACCTACACAAATGAAAAATCATAAAGTTAATCGAGTTTCATTATCTTCAATCTAATATTTAGGCACGTATCTGGAACTTTATCTTTGAGGGAAGCCATTGATTGTTTGCAAGGCTGGGCAAGTGAATGATTTTTTGTTTAACTCATTTAAGTTAATATGCGCCAATAAGTAAAAGTTAAAAATAAAAAGTAAAGTAAATTTAATTTTAGTAATTTTAAACACAATTTTTTTACAACACAAGTCTTCTCTATTATTTACCAACTTATAAGTTAAAACTATATAATCAATGTAACAGTATATTTCTATACATTACTTTTAACATAGTGGTGAAGGTTTTCGTTAAATAAAACAACAATGGTTACATATATCTAATTAATAATAAATAATAATATATACATTAATACTTAAAATGTATAACTATATTAGTTGTTTTATCAATCCAAATCTTGTATACAGCAAACAGATCTATTATCTGTATTCTATTATAACATAACCGAATCATTTTTCGAAAAAAACAAACCTTGAAACCAATACATTCCCCGCATCCGTTCCCAAATCTAAAAATTAACTTCTTAAAATTAAAATTTATTTTTTTGATTTTATGTTAGATAAAAAAGAATTAATTTAAGTTAGTAATTACGTTAACGGATACCCAAAAGTAACTAGTTAAGTTAAAAAATTAAAATTAAATTAACTTTGTAGTTCATTAATACCCAGTCTTGATTTTTTGTATGATGAATGCTAATGGTTCAATATTTCTGTATAATTAAATATTATACGTGGTTTAAAAAAAAAAATCTGTTCGTAAATGACTTTTCTATCAGAAAAAGTTTTTTGTGATTTTCGGTTACACAATTAAAAATCGACGGCCTATTCGCTGTGTAGGAAGTTGTCCTATTTCCGACAAAAAAATAAAAATAAATATCAAAAGCGGGCGTCTCTACGAGGTAGGATAGTTTACTCTGTAAACCATTAAAACAAGTTGTGTGCAAGCCAATAATTCAAAAATTTAAAAAAATCTAAATTTTTTTAAAAATTGTTGAGACTTTTTAATTGTAAAAATTAATAATTTGTAAAAAAACCCAGGAACATTGAATATCCTTAAAAAATTCTATAATTTATATAGGAACCTCGTACCTTACACTAAATAAAACTAAGTTTTTAGTAATAAAAAAATAAAGTTCGAGTATAATAATAAACGTGGAAAATTTGTACAAAATAATACAAATCTGACTATTATCTATTCAAATCATTTACGACATCCAAGCATATAGTAACACTTTATTGAATGAATATATTTTTTTAATGCCACAACAATCGTGTACGTAATATTTGCTGAATTGTACATTTTTATAAAAACAAAACAGAATTTCTGAAATATGAAAAAAAAAAATACTATTTCTCACATATCTACTTATGTGCAGATTTTTTTTGAACACGGTTCATTGAATGGAAATTCAATTTTTTTCAACAATTTTTTTTGTACTTGGAAATTAATTTAAAACAAGGTCTTTCAACTACCTACTTATCTACCTGTCCATACTATATTACAATTTAAAAATATTTCTATTGTCGTGGTGGCCCCATGAAATAGTCACAGGTGTTCCTTGCAATATTAAAATAGGTACGAATTGTACAATTATAAGTATGGTACTCGTACACATCGACATGATGTTAAATTTAAAATAATTATACATAAGACATGAATATAGGATTAATGTGCCGTGTTGACATAGTGAATTAAGAAGAGACGTTATTTGAAACAAATAATTTTCGTATATTATACAAAATGTACATTTTCCAACACATTTTCAAGTCATTAAGAGCAAATTTGTGTTCAGCAGGGAAATACTTTGTGCTACATTTAGTTTAAATATTATAGTAAACAATTTAAATATTGAACAAATCTATATTGTCCAGATTAATGTTTTTTTCAGTTTGCTAATAGCCTGCAATAGGTTAATTATTCATTCTAATATTAAAAATACCAGCACAAAATTGTCCTTATTATGTCGTACTTTTGTAAGATAGAGAAAGCACATGCGAGTATCACGTCCTTTTAATTATATTTCAAAGTAGTTAAGCTAATAATTTGAATACCCAATTAAAAAGAAATTTTTTTGGTGTAATCTACATTTTGTATTATATCATATTGTCGCAATGGTTTTGTCAGAATGGTTAATGACAAAATTATAATTGTTTTAATATTTTTACATGATCTACTTGATTTTTATTATTATAATTAGAGATCGGATTTGTGTGTTCTTAAAATCCACAAAAAAGCACTTGAAAACGTCAAAAAGCCTTGAAAAAAAAAATCACTTAACAAATATATAAAAACGCACAAAATAATAAAGGGGTTTAATAGTCTCCCCTCTAATAAATTCAATTTATAAATATAATTTTCTAACACCATAACATCTTTAATAAAAAGTAATTTTTTTTTATAATATTTAAGATTTTATTTAAAAGAAATCATTTTATGCTATCCGTTTTTGTAGTGTTAGGAAATTAAATTTAATACGAATCATTATAGGGGGACTTTAAAACCCATCTATCATTTTTACCTTTTTAAATGTTTTAAAGTGTTTTTTTTTCAGAGCTTTTTTAGTGGTTTTAAGCGCCTTTTTGTGGATTCTAAAAGAATACATATCCGGTCTCTAATTATAATTAATAAAGTATAATACGAATGCCTAATATCGGGCACATACCTAATGCTGCAGATACCCGATAATATTTAAAGATACTTTTTTAATTATAATACACTTTATTGTACATTAAACGTATTGACTGTTCAAATACATGTTGGTTATACAGCCATTAAACTTCGTAAAGGGGTCACTACGTATTTAAACAGTCTCAAATGTTGGTGTTTAATGTTTATTATTTATCACATAAATCAATAGTACTATTGAATATATATATATAATATTAAAGTTAATGATTTTTTTCTCGTATAATAAAACTATACTACACACACAACGAACGTGAAATACGAGTCGTTCGAATTCGCAATATCCATACGACCGTATCATATAAATTTAAAATAATTGGGTCAAATTATGAATGAAAAAAATGAATATAAATAATTCGTTGTACACACCTAATTTATAAATTAAAATTCGTCGGCCCGTCTGTTCTCTATATGGAAGAACGCTCACTACTTCTGAATCGGCTACTATGGATAATTCCAACGGGTTTATTTTGTAGTAGTCAGGATGGTTTTCTTTGAATTTGTAGTAATTAACGATCTGCAACAAAGAAATATAATAATAAGAACAAATTAATATAATCGATCAGTCACGGGTTACCTTATAATAATATACATATACCTTTATATCATATAATAACATTAATGCAACTAAAAATACTGGAAAAATATGCGATAACTCAAATTGTAAGGAATTTAATATAAAACTTAGCCAATACCTCGAGTGATCCTTAACTAAAATAGTTTATTATGGTATCGCGTAAATTGTTCATGCCAAAAATATTCGAATACGACAGTAGATTGTTCGTAAAAAAATTTAAATAATTTTAGGGGAATGTTTGTACGTATTATCTATTAAAATACGTTTAATTAATATAATTAATATTAATTATATTAATTATATTAAATATTAATTATATTAATTATATTAAATATTAATATAATATCAGCATTACTCAAAACAGGCGGAAGTAGCGATTAAACAACTATTACAAATTGTTAAAAAGTTTGGAGGGAAGAAAAAGAAGCCAACCATTTGAATATGTTAATTTTTGTGCCCTATTTACAAAAAAAGAGGTAATATTATAAACTGTAACAATTTAGGGACATCTCGTTTTAAGAAACATCATATAAAGTGCTATCAAATATCCTTTTTAATAAACAGAAGTCATATGGAAAAAAAAATAGTTGGATAATACCTCCTTGGGTTTCAAAAAAGGAGAATCAACGTTAGTTCAAATACATACTATCAAGTAAATTATAGAAAAATACTATGAATACAACCAAGATTTACTATTCTTGAAATGTTTGGATTATAAACAAGAGTACGAGTCTATTCTCTAGAAAATATATAGTATACGTATATTATATATATTAGGGTGTTTCAGAATTTTTTTTTCATCATTTTATTCTTCTCGTGATATTGTGTTCCTTAGAGCTTAATTAAGTTCCCACATTTTTTAAGATTTTTAAAGGTCGCAAGTATCGTTTTTATGGAAAAAGTTGAGTTTTTGTTTTTATTTTTTTAATATATAAATAATAATTTTATAGGCAAGATCTTTTGATTAAAAATCATCAGATAAAAAATACAAATACTCATATTTTTTTCAGATTAAGTAATCTAAATTTTACCACTCATTCAGGTCTTCAAATATACATTTTTTAATAATTTTTATAAACCAACCATCCTAACCACCCTTAAATATATTTTTTAGGGGTTGAACCTATTTTTTACTAATTCTCTATTTAGTTACAAAGAGAATGGTTACATTTGAAATCACATGAAATAAAAATTATTTTTATAATTACCTATTTATTTTATAAGTAAACTAGTTCTCTTACAGTAAAGAATATGGTATATATATGTACCTAAGTTTACAAAGTGAAAAGAAATAATTAAATATATAACAAATAAAATAATAATTATGAATATGAAATAAATAATAACTTTAATCACTATCAAATAATAGGTAATTAACAATTGTTATTATGGAATAAATAGTATGAAGAAAAATAAAAGTACGATATTAAAAAATTAAATTTTTATTTTTAACACAGATCAGAAAAAATATTGTGACGCATAGATAATCTTACAATTTTATATATTTATTTTGAAATAATTATAACTTTTTAAATTTAATTTAAAATTATTTTTCGCATTTGGTATTTTTATTTAATGCATTTCTACAACTTGTAGTAAATATTATTTTCGATTTTCTTGTTTTGTGAGAACTGGATTGAAATCTTACGCCAATACAATAGCTCATTCTATCAAATCATTGACTACATTCTACATTCCAACTTTGGACTGTCCTCTTAGCTTCAAATAATTCTGAATCGTTCTTCCAACTACTTAGATCTTTTTTCGTGAATTTCACAGAAATATTATTTGTTGTAAAAATTGAAAGACTATTCTCGCTAACAAAATCAATAACTGCTTGTTCAAAATAGTATTTTTGTCTACTTTAATTCGATGAACTTGATCAATTTTACCTTTTCGGTTTATAGCTGCGACAATTTCTCTCCTTTCTTCTATTAGTATACGAGAATTGAACAATAATAATCTTGAAAGCAACTCACTCAAATACTATAGTTGACCAGAAAATTTCTTAAACTCAAGTTCAGCTATTTTCTTGTTGACATTGTTGTATTGCACGAGATTTTTCAACAACTTTAAGTCATTTAATGTTGCGAGAATTGGATTCTGACAAGTGTACCAATTTTTTAAATAAACTCGAGCTATAAAAATATTGAATTGGCAAAGACCATTAATTTTTTTTGTCTTTAGTTGGAGCTGATTTTTGAAAATATATATTTTTAAACAATATATTATTTTTGCCATCCACCTACCCCGGTGATAAGTTCCTGGAGCATATATTACTATTGAGTTTTTAGCAGTTGTTTCTCCAAGAAATAACAGCATCAAAAATAGTAATTCTTTATAATAAGTATGTGGATGAAAAATGGATAACAGTAGCCCGAAAAAATTAATTAATTAATTTTTTTCCGTTGTTAGATGACATGAAATTGTCTTATCTTGCATTGCGCTATGATAAATTTCATGATCCAAATTATTCAAAGCCACGCTGAACTCTTGGAACAATGGGATATTTGGCCCACTTCTTGCTCCAGAAAGATAATCAAAAACTGAACCAGGAAGTAACTATCATATGGTGTCGACAAGCAAAAGAATAATGCTTCTTATCTATTTTTTCTTGTAATTTCATACAAGCTCCAAGAATTTTACTCGTGTTACTGGCTTTCGTATCGAAACACATGGAAGTTAATTGATTTAATAAACCCCAATTCTTGATAGACTCATAGACATCATTAGCTCTAGATTCCCCGGTTCCTGATGGGATTCCTGAGATTCCAAGTAGCTTGAAAATACCTCCACCAGAAATTGGTAAAAATTGCCAGTCGATTAACTTTTTTCTTGTTAGTCAAAGATTGCAGAATTTTACTGTCTCGATGTATTGTTAAATTTTATTCATTGTTATCATATTCAAATGATTTTTTTATTTCTTCAGAGACTTTTTGAGGTACTTCTAATCTTCTTCACCATATAGATGAAGCAGACCAGACAGCATTATTTATATATTCCTCTGTGTTATGTGATCCAAGAAAAGAACCGACAATGTATGTTACGTTTCTGTAGCTTGTCTTTGTGCGATCTAACGCCAAGCATATATCATTAGTTATCACGGGTTTTTTTTTAAATATTTTCTCTTGTTAATTCTTTCTGCGGGATATATGAATTATCTAATGAATAATAATCACTTAATTCAAGTTCACTCTCGTTGTTGTCATTATTACGATTGTCATCAATATATGTATTTTTTTTATATACATTTTCTTTGAATTTTTTTTTTTTTATTACGTAGAATATATTTTGTTTTATTTCCATCACCAATTTTTGTTGAGTATTTGAATGACTAAAATCAGATACACAGCTTAAAATATGTCAAAAATCGCTTCTTTTCTTTACTTGAAAATTAGAATTTAAAGACTTACTTTTTTTAAATTCTAAAAAAATTTGGAAACTTTATTAAGCTTTAAGGAACACAGTATCACGAGAAGAAGAATATCTGATAAAAAAATAAATTCTGAAACACCTTAATATATATAAAGTTTTTTTTATCAATCTTTTTTATATATACTGTAAAGATGTATTTTTTGTTAAATAATTTGAGAATATTTAGATTTTCTATGAAAGAAAAATTAATTATACTTTACAATATTGGTACTCCTATAGAATAATTATAATTAGTACTTGTCTTTTTTTATTGAAATATTATGCATGCGAGTATTTATAATGGTTGGTAATAATCGAGTTTTAAATAGCCAAGGCGTTTAAAGGAGACGATTATAAACTCTCTTGATTTTTACAACTGGTTAGTAGTTTTAGATTAATAATTATTGTAATAGTCCTTACGGTTAACTTTCTCTGGTATACAGTATACCTACTTCATTATTACTTATGGTCACTCTCTGGGTTTAAAACTAGGTTTATTTAAGGTAGGCAAATAAGTTAACTCTCTAGAACATCTTTCAAATATATTTGAATGCACAAAAACTGACTTGTAGAGAAAAATGAATTTTGACAAAATAGTTTGAATTAAAACACGATGATGCAAATAGTTAAATTATGAATATAGAATATTGTATTATTGTAATGTATTGAATATTATATTTCTTAATATAGTCAATAAGAAATAAAAATAAAAATAATAATAATTTATGAATTTTAAATTCGACTTAAACGCTGAGCAATACTAATTATTAAATGAGAATCAAATAGGCACTGATAAAAATAAATATCTATTTTATAAAACATGCATTCGTTGAAATGTAATTTGTTATATTTTATTATAATTAATTTGAAAAATACATTTAAATAACACGAGTTAACTATTTCGAATTTTATTAACGTTTATTTCTGACTTTCTGCACGAATTTTGCATAACTGTGTTGGTCGGTCGGTCACGCGCTCGATTATTGTTATTAATAAAAAAAAATAAAAAAAAACCGAACGGAATCGAATACCACGTGTATCAAAAAAATCCGAGGAATTTATTCGTAGATAATAAAGAAATGGATAGCCCACTCCTAAAACAAATGTAAGTGAGACAATGTTCCCGGAAGGGCAGTAAACTGAGCCGTTTTTTCATTTATCACTATATTGATAAAACGCCTCACTTTATCTCGTAGTGAATTTACTATACCCGTTCCTCTTGAAACACTCATGAGGTATGGATAAGGTATGGACTTATTCATATATTTATTACCTATGGTATTATTAATATATTTTGCATCTGCCTTTAGAATTATCTATACGTGTTTCATACGAACATAATATTATACCACTGCATAATTGGCGCACACTGCAACGAGCACAACCGACGCGACCGCAAGGCGCTAGGAACATAATATCAGTATAATGATATAATATTATTGATACATTACAGTATACAGTGTCGACGGGGACAAATATATATAATTTATAACGTTGCGAAATTGGCCTATAGGAGCCGCAGCAGTTCCGTATTGTTATACGTACAATATTATATTATGGGTTTATGGCTGAACTTTGATTGTAAACGAATTAAACAAATATAAAAATTACGAGTGTGAGTGGCGCGCGCGAGTATCATTCACTTAATAACTATTACGATTTCGCGCGCGCGATGTGAATGTGAAAGAAAAAGAAAAAAAAAATTGGTTTCGATTATTACAGTATCCTTGGCATGATAACAACCATGGGAGCAGGAGGAGGAGGCTCGCGCGAGCGGCGGCTTGCGCGCGCGTCTGCATAGAGAGAAAACGACACCTGTTACACGCGCAAAGAGACGGCCGCGAGTGTCGTAACAATAATAATAGTACCTACGCATTGTGCATTTGTGCCAGAACTGGACGCATGCACTGCACAATATTATTATTATTATTATTACCATTGTACGTACGGGGCATTATGTGTGTACGTATATGTTGGTGCGAGTTTTGATGTTTTTATTTTTCCTTTCCGACGAACGACGACGGCGGTGAAAGGAAAACGCCGCTACATACCGTACAATAATATAATATCGCAGAGGTTGTGTGCCCCGGTCCGCGCGTATTTACTATATAATAATAATAATAATAATAATGATAATAATGAATATTTTTACGATGCACAGTGCCCGCTGTCGAGAATTAATTTTTGTCCTCTTCTAAATGCGGGTCGGATGACTTTTTATTCTACTCCACGGCGGCGAAAGTATTTTCATATTATCAGTACCTATTATGATTATTATTCGCAGTGTAAACGAGTGGGTACCTAATATTTATCCACCGATTACAATAGCTAATATACCTGTATTTTACTAGATCATACTATTCAGTGACGTGCCCAAGAATTTTCAATGGGAGGGGATGTAACAAATAAAAATCGCGAATAAAGAGTAAAATCATCATCTCTTCCCAGATCGACTACCAAATCATCGACTACCATCGACAGCCACCACCAAAAAAAGTTGGTTTTTGATATCCAAAGCAGCTTTTAGAATAATTGGAAAAAACCAAAATATACGATTTTTTCAAATTTCTGCGTAACGATTTCATTTTTAAAAATGTTAAAGATTATATATTTCTACCAGAATTCTTTGACCAAATTTCTATAATAGCATATATTCTGAAAGCAATTTTAGTTTAGTTTAAAAAATCGTTGTTTGATTTTCTGTATAGTTTTCCTAATACTTAATTACGAAAAACCAGAAAAATCGTAGGAAATACAGCAAAGTGTACGGTATTTGAGTTTTTGTTATTATTCGATTAAAAATTATTGTAGAGATCTGTAGTTTTCACAAAATACTTATATTGGATTTTGTATACGTGATGAAATTTTTAAAACATTCTAATTTCTTTTAGGTTATTTATAGGTATTTTATACTTTCGTGTTTTCATATAATTATTATATGTGACTTAAGCAAAGTGTTTTAAAATTTAACGCTGGGTACATTACAAGTTGTACTTATTGGTACTTAGGATCTGAATTCTCCCCATTTTAAGAAAACATTATAAATGCATTACATTTTTGGATTTTATGGTTCATATTTCAAATGGATATTAAATGCATTCTTAAGGTTCTTAACCTAACCTAACCCACGGTCATTTAAAATAATACGTCCGTTTTCCAATTATTTTTTTATTTTGATTTCAAAATATTTAATCGTTTTTTAAATTAGAGAAAGTATTAAAATGTACTATAGTATTATACTATTATAGAACATTTTTTATTTCCTATTAAACTTGTGGTGTATGAAATAACATCGTGTAATTGATCCGCAGTAATTGATACCCCGATGATTGTTCTGTTTTTCGTTTTGTAACTATATTAATTTTACGTCAAATTAAAACATAATTTACAGTATTATAAGATAATTGAAATATTTTCTTGAAATCGACTTTTTAATCTTGCATCAAGTATAATTTTATGAAAGTTAAAGTTAAAAACATTTAATTAAAGTTTTCTTCTTCGCATTATATTATTTTTATATTCGTGAGAATATAATCATTACTTATATTATAATATTATCTTTCAAACAGCTATTTTCATTTTAAATGTATAACAAATATAAGTATGCGAATTATGTTATAATATTTCGTTTAGAGTGTACAAATAGTTTGTTATTAATATTTTTTAACAAAGTCACGGGCTTTAGGAATTTTGTATACGTTGAATCGTCCGACCTACTGAGTTTTGAAAGAATAATTAAATAATATTGCTGTAGATATAGAATAGTTGTTATAATATAAATATTTTATGTTTGAAATTTAAAAATATTCAGAATTACCAAACTATATGTATATTGCTCTGACTTTCAAAATTCAACTAAATATCAAACTGAAACGTTGAACTTGTTAGAAGGTTATTGGTTACCAACATAGATTGCGTTGTTCAATCATGAAAAATAATCACATGATTGAAATATTTTTCCTGTGTTATCAAATACGATAGTTACAAGATACCTTATTCTTGTAGGCTTGGTTGGCTACAATTTACATCTTGGCAAAACAAAAGAATAAATAAGAAATATCACTCAGAAGAATCGGTAAAATAAACATTAAGAGTACGTGATACCCGTATTTAATGTCTTAGTACAACTAACGGGCCACATAACACAAAAATTATTATGCAGAGTAGAACTCGATTAATTTTGGTTTTAGAGTAAAGAGACTAAAAGAGGACAATATTCGGGAAGGCATAAAATTGCGGGTGTTTGTCATCATTCCAAATATAACGCTCAGTTATAAGTGTACATTATTACTTTGATTAAGCGTCGCTGAATTTTGGAAGACACCATCATATTAATGTACACATTTATATGGCTAAATGTATTTTAGATTCTGAGTGGAGCGAGGAATGTATTGGTTTTACATTGATGTTTTTTTTTTTTTTCTGTGAACAACTTTTGTACCAAGAATTTTGCTTCAATTTACAATGATAGCACTTTTTCTGAAAGGAAATCGTACTCTGTAGGTACTTTAAAGTGGTCATTTTTTGATTTTCCCAGAAGTTTTCCCAATAAATGTAAAAAACCAGGAATAACGGAAGAAAAACAGAATAACAGGTACAATATTTAATCAATATTACTAAAGAAAATACATATATAATGAATATCTAATTATTTTACCATAATATGGCATATATATTGTTGATAAAGCAACACTATCAACCGCTCAGAATCGTTTTTTCGTTAACAATGTTTTATCGTTGCGTCACATCTTCTCAACTTCTCACCTACAACAGTGGCTGCACTTATTATCCTAGGACAACTTTTTAGTTTTAGTATGTAAGTTTTTTTTGTCCAAAGAATAGATTTTTATAATAAATTATACATACCTACATCGATATTTAAAAATAGTCGGTATGGTACGAATAGACAAATCAGAACAGGTAGAAATGTTTTCATTTTAAACTATGTGCATTATTACTTATTTATGGTATAACCATATACGATATAGTTATCAATTTTATTTAAAAAACAAATCCTGTAATATAGCGTGGTACTATTAAAAATATAATTTTATTAGGTTTTAAATGTTTTGATACTTGCTAGGCTACTACCTAACAAATGTTTACACAAAAAATATTAATTGTTTAAACATTATATACTTTTTGTATATATTACGTACTTATACGTGTTTAAATTTATAAATACACTGGTATCATTGTTAAATTCTTGGCATTATATTTTGAATGTATATATGATTGACTGTGTATACTGTGTGAATATTTGTGTAACATTAATTAAGAATGGTACGTTTAATATTTCAAATAACCTCGAATTACATTTATATATATGCGTATATACAAACTCGAGACTAAATATGATGAAATAATAAAAGTGTAATTTTTAAATAAAAATCTATTTACGTACTATTTACGAACATTAAAATAATATTAGCCTTTCATAGATGTAATAGATGTGAAATATATGTATTTAAACACTGATCAAAATATTATTTTGTGAAGTTAGACGAGGAGTATTATGACGTAATCAAATTTATTAAGCTAACGTTTGTTGTTTCATTTTATTTTAAAAAATAAATTCAAATAAGTTCAAATTTTATCAAATTGTTTAAATACTAAATTTTTACTGAAAAATCTGTAAAAAAAAAAAAAAAAAATGATTATATAGATACCTACGAGTATATCAGATTTTATTTAGAGAAACTGTCATTAAGAGGACGCTGTATGCTGTTTTCGTCTTACAAACGTACGAAATGGCAAATTTGCGTTCACGGACAATTTTGTGCTGTTACAGGTACATAATATAAGAGTGAATTGACCTATTATAAAATATTAAGATAAGATTTTATTTCATATAAAAATTAAAATACTGTAAAAATTGTCAACATTGCATAGATAATATTATTATCTTTAAATTTTAAAATATATCAATTCACTCCGATATTAAAACGAACAGTACAAAGCTGTTCCGCGTAAACGCAAATTTGTTATATCGTACATTTTTGTAAGACGAAGATTTAATATGCAGGTATAGTGTCCTCTTAAATGCTGAGTGATTTCATGTGATTTTATAAAATATGTATGTTTTGACTGCTTAAAATACCGGGTAGGTATAGGAATCGACAAATCGTTTATGATTACTCGAGAAATACATTTAGGTACTATATTATATTATATGTGTACAGTCATTGGAAACAATGAACTATATACGAACCTCGTATAAGGTATGATGCTCGTCATACCTATGACGAGCATCGTGGTATTATTTTAGTAATACCTATGTGACAATAACGTTAGAAAAAAATAATCTAATTTGCATTGTAACTAGGATTTCTCAATGGAAGGAGAGGGAATATAACCAAAATTATATTTGTATGTTAAGTTAAATTCCTTTATAACGTGTAATAAAAAGCACGACAAATGGGGGATATCCTCCTTCTAATATGAGAATATTGAGGATAAACCTCATCCTCCTTTCCTTTGTGCACGCTGATACCTTGGCTGTTTTGGGGAAACAACTGCATAAAAACCGGAATGACGATATACCGTTATGCCTGTACCGTAAATTTTATTAATATTTAATGACGTCCGAGGTAAACGAGTGCACACCATAGATAATATAATGTATTATCCTTGGTGTACACAAGCTTCAAAATGATAATACCGGAATACCGTGAAAAAATAGGTACCTATATACAGGGTTGTACAATATAAAATATACATTACATAAACTAAAAAAAAGATATAACAAACAAATGAACATTTTATATTGCCCAACTCTGTCTTTACACTTATTGAAATACAAACAAAAATATTATACGCAAGTACGAGCGGTGGCGAAACCAGGGGGATGTTTTGGGTGTCTAGACATCCAATCTGTTTCGATCCATGTTTAAGTAATATAAATTCATTGAAGTACATTACAAATGTGTTTTTAGATTCTGAGTGGAAAGAAGAAGCTTACAGTTTTACAATTATTTTTTTTTATCTGTGTGCAACTTTTCTACCAGAAAACTTGCTCGGATTTCTACATGTAGTACCTTTTCTGAAAAGAAATCGGAATGAGGTATTTTATGGAAGTCATTTTTCGATGAGTTTTCTTATCAAATACATAAAAACCGAAAGAAAGTGAAAATTTACGAAATATAATAAATATAATATTATAATTTTTTGTGCACAACTTTTCTATCAGTAATTTTGCTGCAACTTTTAATGATAACAATGTTTCTAAAAGGAAATTCTACTAGTGGGGTATTTTAAAGAGGTCATTTTTTGATTTTCCCAAGAGTTTTCCCAGTAAATGGAAAAAACATAAATAAAACAAAGGAAAACCGGAAAAAACGTTACAACATTAAACATCTTTTATTATAATATATAAAGCCTATTTAATTTTTTTACTATAAAATGATATATACATTTTGACAAAGCATCACTATCAACTGAACTTCGCTTAGAATCGTTTTTTCGTAAGCAATAGTTTATCGTTCCTTACAAATATACATTTAATTCCCGTCTAAATCCTACCTTCCTAACTTTACACTTACACCTGTGGCTGCACCCGTTCCCATTATCTTACCTTTTTTTTTTGTTATTAAATATAGACATGTGACACCTCTCTTCAAAAAATCCTCTTTGCGTCACTGAATACGAAATAAACGCACTTGGTAACTCCAGGTGTGCGTCATGGTCAAGCGAATAATTCTTCACCGACTCATCACATTGCAGGAAGGTACGAACAAATATACCATTATTATATTTCATATTTATTTATATATACCAGTGTACTCGAATAAATGTAATGTAATCAGCGATCTACTAATTACAAATCGTCTAATTCGGACATTCTTTTTTTATCATCTTCTATATGTTTCACCGTCGGCTCCGAGTACGTTATAAACACTGCGCAAGCGTAATACTTATACAAAAATAATAACATATAATATTATCGCACGCTCATCTACTATACTGTAATCTGGTAGCGTTGAACTCTATACCGGGTCACGGCCTCTATACTATGCATGCAGTATAAGCAGTTTAAATTTTTTCAGGCATATAATAATAATAATAACATTACGAGTAAAAAAGAAAAGTAAGATAATGAGGACGGGTGCAGCCACTGGTGTAGGTGGAAAGTTAGGGAGAGGTAGGATATAGATAGAAATTTATGTACATCTGTTAACAACGTTAAACCATTGCTTATTTGAGCGGAGTTCAGTTAATAGTGATGCTTTGTCAAAAATATATGTTATTTTGTTGTAAAATAATTAAATAGATTTTATATATTTTTTTTAATAAAATTTGTTTAATGTTGTACCTATTTTCTCAGTTTTCCCATGTTTTATCCCGGTTTTTCACATTTTCTGGGAAAAATCTTTGGGAAATAAAAAAAATGACAACTTAAAAGTACCTCGCTAGTGAAATTTCCTTTTAATAACATTGTTATCATTAAAATTTGAAGTAAAATTGCTGGTAGAAAAGTTGTGCACAAAAAAAAAAAAATCGTAATATTATATTTATTATCTTACGTAAATTTCCCGGTTTTTCGCATTTGATGAGAAAACTATCGAAAAATAACCTTCGTAAAGTATCTCTCCATTTCGATTTCCTTTCAGAAAAGATGCTACACGTAGAAATTGAAGCAAGTCTTCTAGTAGAAAAGTTGTGCACAGATTAAAAAAAAAAATAAACATCTTTATAAAACTATAAGCTTCTTCGTTCCTCTGAGAATCTAAAATAATGCTTAAATTATATCAATATAGTATTAGTGCTGCTGTTGCCTTGTATTTTAATGCCACCGTCATATGGTTTTAGTCAATTTAAATAAATCCATAAAATATAATTATTTATACTGTCTAAAGCTCAATAAACTCTATTAAAATATCCACATACGGCACGCGTTTTAAAAATTTTTTTTAAAGTCTTTGAAAACATCCTGCCGAACAAAGTCAATATTCCTGATTTCATTGTTCACAGAATCACAGCTACCCCCGTCCAGTTCAAATGTCAACTTTCCTCTTCTAAAATACTAGAAAGTCCTGTTTTTACTATCTTCCCGACGAAGTTTTAGTCTCCCTAGTAGGCTTTTGCCTCTTGGATTTTACTGGTGTATTTTATTAATCACGGATTCTTACTTCGTCTATTTATAAAATGCTAACAATTTCGAAAATTAATTTTCACCGGGTTTTCTACATTATATAGGTTATTGTAATAAAATATTATTCCGAAGATTACATTTTAATAAATATGCGAAATAATTTCCGTTGTCCCAAATTCATTTGTTTTTCGTCTTTACAGTGTGGCGAAAACCGGAAACGCAATTTTTTTTCCTATTTAAAATCAAAAATATTTATCAACGTTACACACGTGTGTTGGTCCTCGTATTGTAGGCAAATCGAAAAAAAAATCTCTCTATTCTATAAGCACCACCATGTTCGATGTGGCGTGTATTGCGCTTGCAACGTTATTATAGAGAGGTTAACCAACGGAGATTTGAAAGCACTATATTTCATTATGTTTGTATTATAACGGTATCGTGTAGTATAATAATATTCGTCGTTTTCATTGGTCGCGCGTTATGTAGTTCTAACTTTTAAGTGATTTTTATGAACAAACATAATATACCTTCGCGGACCGATATGCCGACCGCGTGATATTTTCACCATATAAAAATATCGTCGTCACAAAGAAGTTTTGTACCTATTCGATTTTGGCACATTGCGCAGACGTAGAGGGTGATTCTTGTACCGCAATCTAGCGATTTTTTCGAAAGATTTCAAATAAAAATAATTTGATTTCCTTTTTTTTTCTTTCCAATCATTGTTCAAACTTTACTTTAACACTATTTTAAAATTGTCATCACTATTCTCTAAACACCTTAAATTCGATAAATGTATTAATTGTACTTTTCTACTCCATCATAATATAACAATGGTAACGGATCATGATGAAAGAATCACCCTGTATGCATTATATTATATTATATTCAGGTAGTGAATATATTATGATTTGTGTAAAAACAAATCGAATCGAATGAAGTTTACAAAAAATTAATAATATCTTATATAGGTATCTACACTGCAAGTAAAAGCAGTCGTGAAATTTAATGCCACCCATCATTATGAATTCAGTATATACCTACCTAATAATTATGTTTTATCCTTGTTATTTATTTATTTTTGTATTATATGGCTGTTTTCCAAACAGGTCACACAATACAAATACACGGGTATCACGGCGATTAGACTGTAATAATATGTAATAGTATATATTTTATCGGTATAGATACGGAGCACAATATTACGATATTGTGTAAATGCATTTATAAAATATGTATAACGCATACATTGAACGTGTGTGTGTAAAGGTGCAAATGCATCGAACGAAAGTTCATATAAATTGAACGTCTTTATAAATGCAGCAATTGTTATTGTTTTGGTGGCACGGCGAAAACACTTTTTCATAATATACGATTTCATAGGTATAATTATAATTATCATTGTAATCAAAACCTACATAGAATAATTGTAGAGTACGCAGTTTAAATTGTTAATTGATGTATTTCGGTACACGTTTATCTACATAATATATATAGAAAAAAAAATAAAACAACGCATAAATACGTAACTGGAATAATAATAACAGGCGTAGGATTAGTGCGTCATCGTAACAATAATACAAATCATTGTTTTAGTTTTGTTTTTTTCCTTCTTATAAAGAACCAAACGAAAATTGTATCAATTACCGTCGACCCGTTTGTGTTCCGCAGATTCTCTCATTAGTATTGCGTTGTGGTTTTCCTTGAAATCGAGCTTTGATAAACGCGTATAATATTGTAATATTGCATGTATTCATCGCGGGTAAATAAAATTATTTTCCTATATCGTGTTTTTTTAAAAATTATTTTTGTTTATCGATGTTATTATTTTCTGTCCGTCGCATTGATATACGTCTAAAAAGGGTGCCTAATTTGACTTCAATATTATATTTTTAATATTATTCGAAAACCCCGAGTCTGTTCATGTCGTTCATGACCCATAATACCTGTATTACTTACAGAAATATACGAATAATACGAACTTAAACGACCGTGAATTGACATAACGTTTATTATTTATATATATAAAATATATTATTATATTGAATAGTTATATTCACACTATGTCACATAAATTTCACCGTTATTATCGAATATTATATCATATTGGTACCTATACATGCTATGTTATTTGCTGACCGTAAAGAATTCAATTTAATATCATAGAAAAGTGATCAAAATAAATTCGACATGTCGAATATTATGGTGAAATCGTGGTTCGCGCGTACCTAATGCTATTACCGGTTCTTTTATATATATATATATATATATATAAATTACCGTGCAGTTTATTATATTGTCTTGGGTTACAACGATTTTTCTCAATAAATTGTATTAAAATAAAAGTATAAAAAAAAATAATAATAAAAAACAAAACAAAACTTGTCCGTAAGAAAACACGTATAAGTACAGTTTAAATTCCTATATACATGTTGAGTGCATGATTTTGAAATAAAAACAAAAATCATTTTTAAAACTTAACGCAATATACGAGCAGTTAGAAAAATATAGAAAAGAACGTTACGTAATTTTTTTTACTATACATTATTATGTACCTATTATTTATATTCTAGTGAGTGTGACCAATTTGTTTCAATAACCAATACGTAATATAAGAGTGTTGTTCTAGGTACATAGTAAAAAAAAAAAAGCTGATATTAGGGACGGATGTGCCATTGTTTTAGTTGAGAAGACGGGAATGTAAGATACATAAAGTTATTAATTTATATCCGTAAACAACGATAAACCATTGCTAACTAAAAACGATTCTGAGCGAAGTTCGGTTACAAATGTTTAAAAAAACTATAATATTTACGATTTTCGTCAAAATTTTATTTTAAAAACTTGTAAAAAGAATTAAAAAATGCTACATTGCACTCAAATTTATTTTTCAGACAAATTACAAGTACAACTTACAATGTACCTTTTATTAAAATTTCAATAATTTCACTTAGGTCATATAATTTTAATAACAGAATACTTACTAAATAAAAATAGCGTAAAAAGGACTTCCTAGGATAATGGGGACGGGTACAGCTATTGTTATAGGTAATTTAATCTATACCTGTTAGCAACGATTAACCATTGCTAACGAAAAAACGATTCTGAGCGGAGTTTAGTTGATAATGATGCTTTGTCAACAATATATATATATGTTATTTTATGTTAAAATAATTAATTAATTAAATATCTTTAACAATATATTTTTAATGTACCGATTTTCCCATGTTTTATTCCGGTCTTTCACATTTTCTGGGAAAATTCTTGGGAAAATCAAAAAATTACCTCTCTAGGAAAATTTCCTTTAAAGAACATTGCTTTCATTAAAAGTTGGAGCAAAATTTCTGGTTGAAAAGTTCTACAAAGGAAAAAAACTTGTAATATTTTAGTAATATATTTCGTACATTTTCATTTTTTTTTTTTTTGGTTTTTCAAATTTTATGAGAAAACTCTTGAGAAAATCGAAAAATGGCTTCCTTAAAGTACCTCCTTACACAGATTTCCTTTCCTAAAAGGTGCTACACTTAGATATCCAGGCAAGTCTTCTGGTAGAAAAATTGCTAATAAATAAAAAAAAAATAAAATAAACATCTTTGTAAAACCATTAGCTTTTTCGTTCCACTCAGAATTTAAGGCTTTCAAAATTAAAATTTGTATAAATAGCTCAAAAATGGCTCAAATGTTTTGAAAATTTTACTATGTCCAGGAAAATCAAATATAAATTCTCTGTTAAAATTTCAAGCCTTTACAAATATGTTCAACTGAATTAAATTTAAAATATTCAAAACATTATTTTTGTAAATCTCCCCGTTTTTTCTACGGATTTTCGATTTTACTCAATTATTAAAAAAACTACTCGGAACATAAAAATCGACTTTCTTGATGAGCGTCCAGATTAAAAATGTAACACAAAAGTTTTTTTGTCGTTTCTATATTGGAACAATATTTCTGGTAGAAAAAATACTTTGAAAAAATTAAAAACAATGAAATCGGTAATACTACGACGTACCGTATTTTTAAACCCAAAAAACAACTCTAAAAATCAAAAACCAACTTGACTAATGCACCAACTAGATACAATTTTTTTTCAAAAAGGTGCTACACTTATGCTCTGTTACATCAGATCAAGATTTCTGATAGAAAAGTGGTTCACAGAACAAAATAATAAATAATAATAAAACACATCATCGTAAAATTAATAGATCCCTAGCTACGCTCCGAATCTAAAAGTCAGACATAAGATACTTCGCCATGATTTTCCGTAGTTAGCATATAGGGAAATTAAGTCTGTAAACTATTAATAACGATACATTTTTACAATAAAAAAAAAAAAAAAAAAACGATTCTGAGTGGAGCTCGGTGAATTGATATTTCTGTAAGTAATAGCCATGGTTTTCCCTTGTGACACAGGTAACCTGGAAACTAAAGAAAAATACAACCAATATGTATCGGTCATTTGTTGCCGGTGTTTTTAAAAAAACTATTAGTAACCTAGATATTTATTTCAAATAAAGTACCATCGGGCAAACATCCGCATCTTTTCAAATAAAGTAGGTATGGTATACAAATCGATATATTTTTTTTAATCGAAAATGTGTTTTCCAAGAGAGAATAACACATCTTAGTAAAACTATAGTTAAAATTTAATATAGTTTCTCCGCTATTAAATTAACGGTCGTCTCGTTCAACAAAAGATTTCGTAAATCTAAATCGTGACCAGTGTACTTATATAGAGTAAGAGTATATAAGAGTACGTAATATACTAGACGGAAGTGTTGGAACGAAACGAATTTTTACCCTATTTGATAGGAAGGTAGTAATAATATAATAAATAACCGAGGCACATCCTTCATAAAAGTTGCGCACTCTGATGGCAATAAGTCAATAATAACGCACATGCTGCCGATTCGATCATTTCGGTATTACGAGTGATGTACTGTGTGTGGCACAAGTGTAGCAAAACTGAATTTGTTCTGTTATTAGTGACATATTTATACTCTCTCTCTTTCTCAAAAAAACTAAAAAATAATAACTATCCACGTAACAATACGGTCGGAAAAAATATATTTTTCTCGGATATATACTATATATAAATTATATGGTACGAATTCGTCGATGAAATAATAAAACGAAAATATCGAGTAAACGAAATACCTTCAAATATTTCAATCTTTAAAACACTAAAACAATTCAATTATTAACATTATTTTCTTTTCGAGTTCATTACAAACGGAAAAATTTCTACACGTATACCAAATCAAAGACTCGTCGACTGACTTGATGAAAAACTATCGTTTGTTGTCGACGTTATTAATAAAAAACACAAACGCAGATTACTTAAATAAATTCTTACAACGCGCCCACGACGTAATGCTATAATAAAATATAGCGCGGACTTTTTGATTAATAAATTCTTAACGGGATGATGTTTACCGTCCTGGATATTTTTTTTTCATTATTTAAGAGGACGCCACACCGACATCTACTGTCTCCGTCTTATGTTCAGTAGGATACATTTTGTGCCATTTGTTTTAATATTAATGCAAATTAACTTGTTACAAAACTTAAAGATAAGAAGATTACTATTGATATTTTTATTTTCCAATGAGATATGAGTACCTATGTTAAATATCACATTTTAAAAATGATTATATCTTCCTTATAAATTAAAATATTGAAATACCATCAACGCTAGGGCACGTATAATCTTCTAACCTTTAAGTTTGATAATAAATTAATTTGCTTTAATAATAAAACTAACGGCACAAAATGTGTCCTACTGAATGTAAATTTGCTAGGTCTCGCGTTTGTAAGACAGAGACAGTAGATGTCAGTGCGGCCTCCTCTTAAGAAAACTGTTGGGTGGGTAATTATTATTTCAATATATTTTTACAAAACAAAATCCCTATACGGTACATAATTTACAAAATAAAAATGAATGTTCGTTCGTTCGTGATCCATACATTCAAAAACTACGGACCCAAATGACACCAAATTTTGTACACAATATTATATTCCTCGAAACTGGAGGATGGTCTGTTTTTTTCAACCCAATACTATAGAGTGACTCACACATATATTTAATTTTGGCTCACGAATATTTTTTTTTTTTTATGTAGGGTTGCGGTTGATTATGGACAATAAAATCATTATGATTAGATGTAAGCTATTCTATTTAAAATGTAACATTGTTCTTAGTAACGAGAAATCTCAGAAATCAGTGGACTGTTAATAATACAGTATACGGGCAATAAAGGTTAACCGCAGTGATAATCACGGGTATAGAAATGGGAAATCGCAAGAAAACATGGTTTTTTTTTACATTGTTTGTCGTTTAATACTGACACTGGTAGAGCTGTGTGGGATAGCTAGACACGGACTTTAAAAACAATTTTGAATTCTGTATGAAATTTACATACTATTGTCCGATTAAATTTTTCTAGTTTAATTTCAGTTTCTTATTTCCAAAAATTATATTAAAAAATATATAAAAAATTACGAATTAATAATGAAAAAAAAATGTCTAAACTGCTATTCTGTGTGTGTGTTAGACAAAGGAAGAAAATAGGAATATCTAATTCCCTTAAGAGTCCTAATAATTGACTTCATAAATTGTGAGTATTTAAAATTATTAACAAGCCTTCAAAAATCATACCAAATTATTTAATCCGTTTCGATGAATATATTAAGGTATCTGCGCACGATCTATTTCTTTGTTGAAAACTTATGCTACATGAAAAACTCGAACGTCTCGTTTTTTCTGTTGAATAGAAGACGATTTTCTAATTGTGCATCGGGCTTCAATTTTTGATTATGAAATTAAGAAGTACTAAAAAAAGTTATAATTATATAGTTTAAAAGCATAATTTTTAAAATCTAAGTTCAACAAATCATAAAAGACGTTTCTTTCTTTCCAATGAAACAAAAATGAACGAAACCGGACTACTCTAAGAACGAAAGTTTTTCCGGTGAAGTATGATTTTTAGCAAAAAAATTAGGTCATCAGACCCCCTAATAATAATTTACAATATTAATCCGAATTAATTTGATACGATGTTGAGATATTTATTCTTTTTTATACAGGTACCTATTCAGATTCGATTGAAGAATTACATTATTTTTTTCAAACATTTTTTTTTATATTAATTTCTTGTAAAGGTAAAATTATTTTATATTTTTATTAAGATATTATTTTTACAATTTACGCAATTGATTTACTGTTTTAAATTTATGTAATATAGCATTTTCATTTGAAATTAATATAATTTGATTCGTGTTTTATATCAAAACTCTTTAGTTAGTACGAATTTGTATTTAATAAACACATGTTAAAACTATATATAATAAAATAAGTCAGATGAATTGTGAATATAAGGATTTTAAAACTTTATAGAGACGAGATTAGAATGACACTTCTGCTGATAATAATTTTATTCGAAATTAAAATTGTGTTTTTTTTCATTATTTCCATTGCAAGAACATCCCTTATTTTATGTATATTTATAATATATTATATATACACATTGCATTCAAATTATTAAAAACACACCGTTAATGCATTTAAAATCAATACGGAGCATTAGGTTAGTATTTTGTTTGCGTGTTTTACCTTTTTAATAATTCAAAAATAAGCGAATAGGTGAATTTTTGTATGTATTTCTATACTTCGAAATGTGGTGTGTGGTTTTTATATTACATTTACTATCCAAGCATGCAGTTAAGATGTGTACGTGATGCAGGATAATTTAATTGATTTTATAGTTACGTAACATCTATTCTGTCACTTGACAATAATAGTTTGTAAGAAGTTATTTTTGAAGTTATTGATTAGTTTTCTAAATAAAACCACTTACTAGTTGATACGTTGGAAGAAGTTTGAAATGTCGAGCTCTTAAAAACCTCAGTAAAAACTTTTCATCCATTCTGTGTGGTATGATATCGCCTTTCTCTAGAAATAACACGAACAAAAAAATACAAATAAGTTTTACATCAATTTTAAATAAGGTGTGGATATGCAAATCAAAACCGCATGACTATACGACATGAAATATATTATACAAATAATTAATCTGAAAATTAACATTATTCTTCAATTTGTTTACGAAGAAAAATATTAATAAGTTATATAAAAGTTGATAAAAGTTAATCATTATCATGAATTATGCATGTGCGTAGGTATAATTTTCGTTCTATTTATATACCACAGACATAAATGTTTAACTATTTATTGTGTATTTTAGATTTTTAATATGCGTAAAATGTTTTTGTCTATTGAAAAATTATTTTGAGTTCCGATGATTAAAATAAAATGTATCAAAACAATCAGAATATAGGTAGCTGATAAATAGGTACTAATAAATATATGTATTTTTTTTTTTGAATACATGTTCAGACGATAAAAACTTTATTGTCTGTAAAATCATTATTTAACGTCCGTAAAAATAAACGAAATTTTTACTGTAACATCCGTGACAAACTATAGACATCGTAATACTCGTAATTCAGTGAAGGTTTTATGGAAGATAGGCGAAAGGCGGATAAAATTCCATCTCGTAGCTTTTTACAATTTTTTTTAACTATTAATTATATTACAAAAATTGTCATATGTAATATTGCTGTATGTGATATAGATTAAATATGTTATTGATTAATTTTATTTTTATTATTTCTGAAGTATAAAAAAAAAAGACGGATATAGTTCGCATGATGTACTGTGCTACTAGTAGGTGATAAGTTGAGAATGTAGGATATAGAAGAACATTTTATTTATAACAATACGCAACGATAAACTATAGCTAACGAAAAACAATTCGAAGCGAAGTTTATTTTATACATGTAGGTACGTACATTTTCCAATTTTTTCTATGATTTCCCAGTTGTTTCAAACTATTATGAAAACTACTTGGAAATTCAAAAAAGTTTTCGTTAAAATTTGATCTTATATCGCTTATAGAAAAAAACCTAATGTATTAAAGTCAAACTTGTTTTTTAGACCACTAAGTACAACTTCTAATGTACCTTGTGTTAAATTTGTAATCATTTTTCTTAAGTCATATAATTACATGAAAACACGAAAATACCAAATAAATAAATGGCCTGAAAATATTTGTCATATTGCCTAGGTTTTTTCGATTTTCGGTAATTATTAGGAAAACTATACAGAAAATCAAACAACGACTTTCTTACTCACAAATAAGAAAAAATTTTCTTTCAGAAAATATTCTTAAAAATTGTACAAAGATTTCTGATAGAAAAATAAAACTTTTTAAATAATGAAATTATTGCGCCGTAATTTAAAAAAACTATATTTTCCGTATTTTTTGGGTTTTCCCAATTATTATGAAATTTAAAAGGAAAATCAAAAAAATTACCAATATACTAACTGTTCACAATTTGCTTTCAGAAAAGATACTATAACTATTTAAAAATCGGGGAAAGATTTATGATAGCTGTTTACAGAATAAAAAAAAAACATATAGTAACACCAACAGATTCCTCGCTGTGTTTAGAATCTAAGCATAGAAATACTTTTTGGACGTTTGTTTATGTGGGGGATTTTGAAATTGTAACTAATTTCACCTTCCCTTTCTCGTTGAACTTCAAATATAACTACCATTAATATAATAATATAGATATTATTAACCAAGGCTATAATAATATACTTTTGATGCAAGTTTCGATGTAACCCACTATCTAAAAAGAGTGAATATTGTGAATATTAATTTGAACGCGATGCGAATTTATCAAAAAACAAGAATTTGTTAGCTTTGGAGATCAAGAACATTAATATTTGCCAAATATAAATTTTAAAAAAACCGGTTATTATACATAAATACAAGTGAAGTGATCGTTGAGTTTTATTATAAACTATGGACACTATAGATATATTATTCGTGTTTTAATACACGTCGTTATGGACAAGTAACCCGAAACGGCTATTGAGTCACCGAAACGTAACCGTTTGAATTTACATAAAATTAGAACTGAAATAATGTGGCTTTTTGCTAAATAATTACCGATTTTACTTGTAATGATTTTTACTTGACGGATATTAGATCTACGGTTTTTATTTGATGATAGGTAATAGATATATAATATATACAGTGGCGAACTTAATTTAAATTTCAAATGACGCCATTTAATATTTCAGTATCTACCAACACCATCTATTAGTGACAAAGCTCATAGATTTATGCGACTATACCTTCTACCCCCACAGTTTTCCAATTTTTCATGATAAAAACGAAAATAATTCTTTATAGGAAATTTTTAAAGTAGCTAATAAGATTTGAATTTGATAATAAAACTTTTGTGTACATACAATACTACTGTTTATAACGATATCCATTGTTTGATGAAAATTAATATAATTATTGTCATAAAGAAATTTCATGCTCATAAAATATCAAACTAAAATATATTAATTATATTATATGTTTTACCTACACAAAAATGTGAAAATGAGAATCATTTTAGCTAACGATCTCTGGGACCCTTTATCCAATCGTTATGCGATTTTTCTAAAAGAAAGAGTACATTGCAGAGTAGATTCTTCAAGTTAATAAACAATCAAGTTATTAATTTGTATAAATATTTATCTACACAAATGAGAACCATTGTTGATAATGATCTCTGGGACTACTCAATCAATTGTCATACAGTTTTTACAGTATTAACTAGAATTTTGCAAGTTAAAACGAATTCGTATATTTTAATAATAATATGATGTTTGTCCAAGTATTTTAATAAACTGAACCGTACGTATGAGTTCCTACTGAGTAAACAATATTCAATGTAAAACTAAAAACAAAACAAAAATAATAATAATGTTTAAAAAAACACCACGTAATAAGATACCCAATTAAAATAGCATGCGTATAGACATTTTGTTTTAAAACTAAATATCAGCGATTTGGATCGGGTATAAGTGTACTGAAGTATGTATAATTAGATACGTTATATTATTATTATAATCTAACTATTTAAAATGATAATTTCAAGTCAAATAAATCAATCAAATACTGTAATAATTGAAAACAGCTATAACTATATATTGGTATAGCGTTTTCCAAAAAATATAACGAGTTCCGACGGGAGAGATAAGTTTTTAACAAAATTATTCTTTGGAAACTTTAGATCTCTATCTACGATTGTTTTTAACCGAATTAAAATAGAAAAGAAAAAAAAAACAGGAAATATTTAATGAAATCGTTATTGCCGTAAACTATCCCGGCAATTTTCTAATTATTAAGAAAACTGCATGGAAAACCCGCCGATGTACCTACTAATTAGACGACACTTTATTTCAGGAAAGACACTACATTTGAAAATTGGAGTGATATTTCTGATGGAAAAGTTGTTTACATAACACGAAAAAAAAAAAAAAAAAAAAATTAAAAACCGCACACGTCACAGTAAAACCTGCAATATAGCTGGTATACGTTCCCGGCTGCGCGGCTCAGGATCTAAAACGATTAGGAGGCACCTGCACTCGTACACCGTACGATGATTGTGTATTAATATGCCATAATACGACACGGGAAATAATAACAATACACGCTCACCGTATATCATGTCCTCGAGTTCGGCCAACAGTTTGGTCCGGGACTCCTCGGTCTCGCCGAGTCGGACCCGGGCGTACTCCAGCACGTCGTCCGGCGTCGACTCCAAGTCCAGGTCGGCCAGCACGTCGGGGTATTCGACGTCCGTGCCGACGGGATAGTCGCCGGAGGAGAGGATATGTCCGTTGCCGGACAGTATTAGCTGCGGCATTCTCGATCGGCCGTCCGACGGTGATAATACCGTAACGGTAAATACTATAACCGGTCAGGTGTCTAATTACAATATCGTGTCGCCGCAATGGTTGTAGCGGCGTCCGCGCCGTCGCTATTTACCGCGTATTCGTGCCGTCCGTCCGTAGGATACGCGTACGACGCTCGCTCGGATATCGAATACAACAACGGCGTGCCGGACTAATATTTATTATTATATATTTTTATTGCGCGAGCGGTACGTCCACAAGTGCGACAACGACGACACGCGGGGGCCCGTACGTATACAATTATCGTTGCGTTATACACTGTCAATGTCGTCCGTTTATTATTATTTTTTTTTTTTCCTACCCGATTCCGTTTCGGCCGAAGGCCGTGCGTCTCGGTCGAAAACGAGTATCTCTATGTCGCCAACGCTCCGACACCGCGTACCGGTGTGTGATTATTTATGACGGCGGCGCGCGGAGAAAAACAGATTTACCGTTGGAAATATCTCGACTATCAGGCGATACGAGTTATCACGCGCGTCCAAATAGCACGAACGGTGAACGTCTGGCGGCGACCGTCGGCTGGCTAATGGCTGCGCGGAACGTCGGCGACTGGCGGCCGACAACATGTGCCGTTTTCGGCGCAGGCTGCCCCGTCGCCGTCGTCGCGTTCCCGCCACGACTTGCATCATAACCACGCGTTGCATAACGCGCGTAACGGGCCGGCGAGACCATTATGATTATGATTGTGATTATTATTATTCGTGTATTACAATATTATGCGATATGTATTATTTCTTTTTCATTACGACAATAATATTATTATTAATATAAAATATCTAATACGCCTCATAATGACAACGATAAAAAGACGTCGTAGGATAATGGAGACGGCCGCAGCCACTGTTACAGGTAATTACACCTGTAATTTATGTACACCTGTAAGCGACGATAAACTATTACGAAATAACGATTCTGAGCGCGATTCAGTTGATAGTGATGCTTTTTCAACAATATATACATATATATATATATATATGTGTGTGTGTCATATTATGTAAAATAATTAAATAGACATTATATATTTTATTTAATAATATTTGTTTCAAAACTGTACCGATTTTCCCAGTTTTCCTATGTTTTTCCCGGATTATCATATTTGCTAAGAAAACTCTTGGAAAAATCGAAAAATTACCTCCCTAAAGTACTTTCCCAGTAAGATTTACTTTCAGAAAAAGTGCTATCATTGTAAATCAGAGCGAAATTGCTGGTAGAAAAATTATACACAGAAAAAAAAAGGCCATCATATCTTTTTACTAATACCTACACCTCGTAAATTTTCCGTTTTTCCGAAATTTATTCTCGGTTTTTCCAAGATATTATGAAAGTCGCTTGAAAAATCAAATAACGACCCCTTAAATTACCATTGAGATAAAATTTTCTTTCAGAAAACAAGCTACACTTGATACATCGGATCAAGATTTCTGGTCGAAAAGTTTGCACAACAAATCAAGGTGTATTTTGCGAATAAAATAGTCTGAAGGAGCGATGGCTAGGTATCTAGGTACATCCAAATGCATTTGTTTTTGTAAAAAGGAAAAAAAATTCAAACAATTTTTTTCGTGGTTTGAACACGGAACCCCTAGGATGATAATATGCGTAAATAACCATTAGATCATGACAAATGAGAAGGATAATATAGAGTTATTTAACATAAATATGAAATATTTGCATAATATCTGAACTTTAAAAAGCTATAATTTTGAAACTTAGTCAGTCCACTCAATTCTGACTTTACTATCATTTTTAAATGGGCAATATATGGTACTTATGTTCACAAAGAAAAAAAAAAATTGAAAAATTAGATTTGTTCCTCATAATTTTTTACTCAAACAATTTTCGTCAAAATGTAATATCAAAATTCCTTTTTAAAAACAAATACTACGTTAAACTCAATTTTTTTTTCAACCACAAAGCAAAATTAATGAACCTTCTGTTAAATTGTCTACCATTTCTGTTGAGTAAACAATTTGACCACAGAGTACCTGCCAAATGAAAATTACGTGCAAAACTCGCAAAATTTAAATGTCTATAAATAGCTAAAAAATGGCTTGAATTTTTTGAAAGTTTTACCACATTTAAAAAAGGCAAAAATTAAATTGTCTATCCTAATTTGAAGTCTCTACGAATATTTTTAACTGAATTCCAACAAATAACAAAATTGATAAAATAATAAAATCATCGATTTCGTAAATTTCCCGTTTTTCTTACGTTTTATCCTAGTTTTTCCCTGATATTATGAAAACTGCTTGGAAAACCAAAAAATGATCTCCCAAAAGTGCCATCTGGAGAACATTCCCTTTCAGAAATAATGCCGCGTGTATATATATCTGAGCAATATTTATGGTCGAATTTTTGTACACAGGATAAAAAAAAAATAAACATCTTAGTAAAACCAATACATTCTTCGCTACACTCAGAATCTAAAATAGACAACAAAAAAGAAACTTTATAATGTTATATTTATTATGATTTCATCTCAACGTTCGTTTATATTCTATACCGATAAAGGTATATTCACACATATGCGATCCGGGTCCACTCCGAGTCCATTCCGTCAGGGCATCGGTGTTTTAAGAAATATGAACTACTTGTTTGTCAATGGATGTATTCATACACGTTCGATCCGAATCTGTTCCGAGTTTTCTGAGTTCTCTCCGATCAAAAAAATATTTTCGGTGACCGATTTTTTGTCCGAACTCGGACGATTAAACACGCTCAAAATAGATACAAATATAAGTGGTTATTATTACTGATGTTCAAAAATAATATCTTAATTTTTGAACCCTTACAAATTACATGTGCTTAAAATAATGCAATTGACCTCTAATGTACTGACCCGGAAAAATGTGCTACAAGAAACCACCATCCCTGATGTTGATGTTCGAAGCGAGATGACTCGGCTGAGGCCGGTTTCCGGGGATTGAAACAAGTGTCTTTCGCCTGCCGAGCGATTGCTCTACCACTGAGCTACCTGTCAGTGGCGGTTTTAGGAGGAGAGACGATAGGGGCGATAGCCCTTTTCTTGGCTCTTTTTGTATTACACATTACGTAAACAGATACCTATACTAGTGATGGAAATCCAAAAATCCGGATTTTTCAAAAAAACGCTATTTAAGCCCCTTGAAAATCTTATAAATATTAAATATTGTTACAATATAAAGCTGTGCACCTAAGTTGAATTTTTAGATAAAATTTCTTCAAATATATGCTTTCGGATTTCGGATCCCGGATTTTCGAATTTCAATAAATCCAATAGCAGTTTAATGTTTTGGTATTAATGTGTTTTATTTTTAAATTTTCATAAAAAAATATTTTACTTAGGTCCACAGCTTTATATTGTACAAATATTTAACACTATATGATTTTTAAGTGGCTTAAATTGCTGTTTTTGTGAAAATTCGGATTTTCGGATTCCCATCACTAACCTATACAAATAATGTTTATTGATTGATTCATTGTTTGAATATTTATTAATAATTTTTTTTTTTAGTTATATAACTTTGATAGTTAAATAGTAAATTTATAGATTGTCAATTTTATTGTTTTTCTGGTGCACAGTCTTAAACGATAAGGTGCGCAATCTGTCTATCAATTCACCGCATTAACCTCTGGTAACCATTACAACCGTAGTGATCAAGACTATGTTAACAAGATTATACAGATATAACGGTTAAAATACAAGTGGATGAAAAGGCCTATGATGAGCATCGAATTAAATGAAAGATTCAAACTTAACTTATGGTTAACATGGTTAACAATCTAGCTACATTTGGTATACAATGAAGTTTCAGAAGTGATCAAAGAATATGGTTTTATTATAAACCTGCCTCGAAAAAGTATAGGTACACGTTAGAATCATAGACCTAACCCACCATGTACTTCTGAAAACTATAATATACATTCCATTACTTGATAATATTATTGAAGCCATAAAGGAACGATTCATCAAAATAAAAAATAAACCACTATTGGCTTTAACGGCACTCATACCAATTTATTTAAAATATTTAACCTCAAATAAAATGTAAGTATTAATTGAAATTACATTAATTGAATTTGAGTATTACTTCAATGTACAAAAAGATGTTCTTCAAAAAAAGAAATATCGATTTTATACTTTAATAATAAGAATTTTTTAATTACATATTCATAATAATTCATAATATTCGTTTTCGAAAGCAAAATGTTGTTACCTAGTTTAAATTATTTACGTATTTATTTATTTTATGTTATTCATTAATACATGTGTCGTAAGTATTGGTTAGGTTGGTGGAGTTACAGCTTGATGTTGTAATTTGAGATAGGTATACACTTGAAGGAGGGGATTCACATTTGAAGTCATCCCAAATGGCGGATATCCTAGCAATTATAAAGGGGAGCTTTATAGGGTGATCTGAAAATATGTTAGGGGATATGCTCCCAATCTCCTCATAATCGCCCCCTCTTTAAAGGTTGGTCAAAACTGCTACTGCTATCCTCCAGTACCTGTCTTCTAACATTATTTTCATTGGATTTGAAAAAAAATGTGTTTAGAGACACTGTTAATCGTCTTAGTATAAAACATTTATCGCTTTGCTCAGATACTAGAAAAAATAAAAATATAATAAAACTAATTTTAACACGTGTTGCAATGGATATATCATCATGCTATAGCATTGAATAGAAATGGGGTGCTATGCTATAGCAGCATTCATGTCCATCGACATGTTAAATTCTGAATTCTACTACTTTAAATCATTTTCAAGAACGGTGAGGTGTTATTGCTGAAAAGCTTTGTATTCTTTGTAGTTTATAAGAAAGCATTTAATTCAAAATTATCCTACATTCCTATCATGTCTTTTAAATAGGTACCTGATACAAAAGTGAATAGAAAATGACTCATACGTATTAATAACAAGTTCAACGATTTACCTTAATATTTTAAAATATTATATTGCCTACCTATTTATTGATAATCTTTAATTTTGTTTATGTAGTGGATATGATATCGTTTAGAAATACTATAAAATATGATCTAAATGTGAATATTTTGAATCGTGATTATATTATTTATCATACATATTACATATAAATGATTAACTTGTATCTATTTTCTATTATACTATCAAGCATATATGGCCGCCGTATTAACATTAAACAGAACAAATTGTATATTCGAATTACGCAACTTTCCTATCATTATTATAATAATAGAACACTAACCTTGAGAACTATTCAATTTTGTTAGAAATCCAACGTACCTATACGATATGCATTTAAAATATTGTTTTAAATATTATTTATTAATATATGAACCTTACCTTACTTAATGCCTTATCATTTTTTAAGGATTAAAATCAAATTTATTACAAACAATTCTTTTGAAAACCGTAGGTAACCATTGTTGTTAATGTTCGTTTTAAAAAAAAAAAATTGTATTGTCTCTAGCTATTGTGTTTAGCGTGGATAGACATTCTAAGTACCTACCTACTATATTTTCATAATATAATTACAAATTATAATTAATCTAATTAATTGCTTTGTTCGAAACGCTAACTGTTTTATAAATTTGGTTTTTTATTACTTTTTCCAAAATCGTTTAGCTCCTTACAGAAGTCACAAATCCCTGTGCTATATTGGGTTAATAATTAAAATATAATATTAGTATATTACCTAACACTAAAATCTGAACTATTGAAAAAATGAAAACTTAATAAGCCATTAAAAGGAAATAAATAGGTGATTTGGATAAATTTCCGTTTTAGTTTTTATCGGTTATGTATCATAATTATTAATAACAACGTGTTATACAAAATAAAATATTTTAAAAATGATTTTCAATAAACGACAATGTTACAATGAGTAGTAAAACCATAAACTTCTTCGGTCCACTCAGAATCTAAAACTAATACCTTTCTTCAACGGACACCTATTTATAATGCACACTATTAATAGTCCCGTGAGCGTCTGTTATAGACTTATAGACAGGTTTTCTGTATTATGTTGATAATAAACAATGCATGTTCGAAAATAATTTGATTATAGAAAGTACTTTTTTAATTGTTAAAATATTATTGTTTAAAGAAATTGTGACTTAATTTTCGATGCATATTATAATATAAGTGTGCAAGAATGCCAAGAATGAAAATTAATTAAACTTTATGATGCTTTATCTTTTAAAATAGTATTGTGATTTTAATCTAATAGTAATATTTTAATTTCATTGGATTATTCGTTTTTAATTTTTATCAATATAAGTAATGTTGTTAAATAAAATGGACAGCTATATAAAATTTATATTATATATTATTATTATTATTAGGTATACTAAATACTCGTATATGCAATTATGTTTTATAATTAGGTATACCTGATATTTTTTTTTATTTTTTTAATACAAGATACACGACGGGTTATTTCAATACTAGGTATATGGAAATACTTATCAAATCAACAAATTTATAGGCTATTTCTGTAATGAAGGAGGACACTATTATTATAAGCGTACTCACTGGAGTGGCGTAGTGATGATATTTTGAAATTTTAAATCTTTAAAACTTGGATTTTTTTTCAAGTTTTTACCTAGTAAAATATAATCTGAAATCTAAAAATAACGTAATACTTGAATGATATTCCATGCAAAATGCTCATACAAATAACGTATCGCATGGTTTTTGCGTTTTTCACGCTCGAGATACCAGAAAAATAAAATGTAGTGTGATCAGTGACATATTTATGGGAGACAAAAGGGGCTTGAGCACCGGATATTAAAATTTTATGGGCAATGCATTTGATATAATATCATATAACCTACCTAACAACAGTTATCAGACAGTTGTCATCATGATCGGTTGTTTTTCGTTATGCAAGGTGCGTTATCTTATCTGTTAGAATGCAGTGCAGTATCTGTAAAATTGCTAATAATAGTGTTTCTAATCCAAAGTGTGAAAAAAGCCTAACAGCTAATCTTACAGTAAGGAAAAAATATGTTGAAACTAAAAGTGTTGAAAATGTTAGTTTGGACAGTTTGGCCGACATTAATAATGGTATTTCTTCAGTTTTAATTAAAATTAAAGAGCTTACTTCTGTGGTTGATGTGGTTGAGACTTTAGTCACATTTTGTTCGAATAAAATTGATGCATTCGATGCTAAGCTTGAAAGTCTTAATCTAAAGATTATTTCGTTTGATAAGCGGTTAGTTGTATTAGACGAGAAGTATAATAAATTACAATTAGAAATTGATAATCTTAATTCAAACGCTAATATACTTTTATTTTCTCACTAACAATATTGAAATATCTGGTATCCTATATCCAACAAATTAATATTTAATTGATATTTGAACTAGTTTAACAAGCAATCTGAACATAAATTTAAATGTTGCGTATGTGATCAATATTTACAGAATTAAAGCTTCCAAGGATAGACTAAATAGAATTATTGTTTATTTTATTAATAAAAATATAAACAAGAACTGTTATTAGGAATTAAAACATTGTACAGATCCGGAAGCACTTTTATAGCTCACAGCATTCACTAACTATTTCCTATCTACCAGTAATAGAAAATTTGTATGGTTAGCCAAGTTGGTTTTCAAGCAATATGGATATAAGTTTGTATAAGCCAACACCAGTGGTGTTTTCTTGAAACAAAATAAACATACTTTTAATAGTCTAATTTTTGTTTTGACCAATGATTTCTTTTTTGTTTCAGCAAACTTTTTTCTGGAGCAAGACACTATAAAGAATAAATTATTTTGAGAAACAAAAGTAAACGTATTGTTTTATAAGTATATTATACTTTCATTAAACTAACTTGATATAAACTTGTTTTCTATACAAAATATTGCCAAAATCCAACGAATTCAAAGGTTTTCAAAATTTAAATTGGACGGTTAGTATTGGTTGAATTATACTTCAGCTTTTGATACGCTTAAAGCTGCGTTAAAGTGAACACTTTTTTATTCAAGTAATTCGTTGTCCAATAATTTTCTACAAATTCGATTTTGTTCATTGGATATTTTTTTTTGATTTTCATGTACATTACAAGTATATACTTAGTCTCCCCAAATATAAAATATAAAATATTTATTATTATAGTAATAATAATATTATATGAACACATATTTAATTGTTTGTAGAATATTTTACTTTTATTTTGGCCTATAGACAAGAAACTCGGGTTCGATGAAGTCTAATTGCTAACGAACAAGTTTGAGAATGCATTTTCGGTGGAGAGGGGAAAACAGACTTTTTCCTTTCCTATAGGCACCTGACTACTTAGATAAAAAATCGCAAGTGACCGTGATACAAACCTACGATCAGTTCATAATCTAATTACTAATAATACGTCAGACGTTTTCCCGTTATGTAGGTTCCAAACACCCAGTTATTTCATATAAAAGTATTTAAAAATAAATTATAACTTTCATAATGATATTAATTTTAATTTTAGTTTTAACTACATTATAGTAAAATATGTGTCATGAATTCATGAGAGTATATTACTTTTAAGTGTCAGGTGATAATCGTGATTGTCTGGTAATTTTAATGTTAGAATGAATTGATCTATTAACAAATTTTTAGAGAGTAACATTATCTTTGTCTATATGATGATTTTTCGTTGATTTTATTTTTAAGTGACTAACGAGCGTGGAAAGTATCACAATTTAAAAATGCTAATATACGAGGTCTAATCAAAAATTATCGAGACTGATAAGATAAATCGTAAACCTGTTTGAGTATGAACTTGCACGTGCTATATTAATCAAAGTTTGTATGTTGGGAAAATATATTAGGCATAGATTAAATTAAAATTGTCTCAGTCGGCTTCTAGGTGCGATTAAGTAAAGTGTGTTTTTACGTCCTGTCGGATTTCATTATGAGCGAAAATATTGAACAACGAGTGTGCATTGAATTTTGCCATAAACTGGGAAAAACGGCTACTGAAACCTACCAAATATTATTGTTAGCTTATGGAGATGAAACCATGTCCCGTGCTCGCGTTTTTGAATGGTTCAAACGATTTAAAGAGGGTAGAACAACTGTTGAGAGTGATGAACGTGAAGGACGCCCGTCAACAAGCCGCAATGAGGAAATGGTTCAAAAAATACGAACAGCAATACGAGGTAA